>JANHFX010009100.1:0-92299 GCA_027560015.1 Chloroceryle amazona
AAGACCAATTCTCGGGAGGGGGGGAGGGTGGAGAAAAAAGAAAAAAATTGCCTTTCATATCTGGGAAAAGTAGGGAATTTTCAAAATCCCTTCTCTATAGAAGAACTGCTTCTGACTTGATAATGCAAAAAGTGAACACAGTAATAGGACAAATGATTCTTACACAACCGTGCCCCTCTGCCCCAACCAACATTCACATTCAAAGAGTTTAGTGTAAGCCATCTTCTTGATTCTCAGCAGGCATTTTGATTAAATGAAAAAGAAAATAATGAAAACATCCCAAATGTTCCATCCCATTGGTACATTCAGTTTTCTGAAGGTAGAAAGGGGAATTTTTCTAAGATCTTTTTATTACAGTGCCTGACTCCTGACACAGCTTAATGCAGACTTGATATAGTGGAACAATTCTTTGAACTGAAAAATAAGTCAAGAAAAAAAGATTTAAGCCCTATGGAAATAACAGCAACAAACCATTTATATCTATACTGCGTATCATGCTGACAAATGATATTATGAAGATATCAGAAGTATTTTTCACAGAGCATTAAATATGAAAACAGCTCAGGAAGCACAGGTTGTTGTTTTTTCCATTAAAAAAAAAAAAAAATCTATGTTCAGAAGACATAAGAAAACCCAAAAGGGTATTTAAGGTTACTTAAATAAAGGAAGGGTACAGTAGATTTAGAGACAGTGGGTCAGCTTTGTGGTCCTGATCTGATTTCTAAGCCTTCTGATGAGCCATCCTTCCTGTTCTGTAGGTCTCAGAGTCACTATGTGTATTTTAGAAATCAAAGCAGTGTAATAGAAAAAGATAGAATCATAGAATCATAGAAATGTCTGGGTTGGAAGGGACCTCTAGAGGTCATCTAGTCCACCACCCATCTTCAACTAGAACAAAACAGTCTGTGCAGAGTATCTGCCGTCCATACTATATAAGCTTAAAGGCTTGCTTTAGTCTGGTCCAGGAGACTCACTGGAGTACATCTCACAATTTATTTGCATCCTGAAGGAATACAGGTTTAGAATCCAGCACATTTCTGGAATGCAAACAAAGCATGTGTAGGGGCAATTGAGAGATTTACTTCAAATGTAGACTCCTGATCTGAAGTAATATTTTAGCACAGACCTGTACAGAGAGTACCACAAGGAAAGTGTCTTTCTCAGTATGCAGTGGTGACTCCACAGGAAAAATAGATTTGCCCTTTACGCTTCTTCTGTTTCATCTCTCTCCAAAGAAAATTGGTTTGCCCTACACTGACTCAGTACGGGTAGAACCTTATTTTAAAGAACATCTATGAGATTTAGATGAGTTATTTGACATGTAGGACTTCTTTCCCTATAAATATGACTTCCTGAGAAAAGTAGTTTCTTTTGGACTTGTGAAACACTCCCAACTACAGCACTGTAATCCTCATAAAGACAAGTTGGACACCTTCATCTGTACTTGGAGCTCCTTCTCATTTTAGGAACACAGCATGTCAAATCCAGACTCATAAACCCTACTAGACCAGTGTGGCCTCTGAGAAGGAACTGTTATAGCCAGTAAAGCATCTTTATGGAATGAGCCTGAACTTTCAAGAAATCTAAAGATTTAATGTGTTACGGAGACAATCGGAGCCAGCCCAGCAGTGGCAGGAAATAGCAACTGCAGGGTTTTTGCATTGTCCACAATATTCCTGGCTTAAACTATTCTAGACTTTTACCCTGAGCTTTGCTGACCCTCCTCCAGACATTGCATCTACTTTCCCTGTTTTGTGACTTTAAAATTCAGTTTTCCTAAACTGACTAAAATAAAGATATTTAGAATGAGGTCTGACTGCAGTTTTTGGTGGGAAAGTGATCTAGTCGTGTCTGTCAAATTTCCATTCCTTCATCTGAAAAAGAATGCTGGAATAAAGTGGAAGAACAGGGAAGACTTCACTCTGACAGGAAGCTTAGCATTCCTGTCTATCTTTGCAACTTTATTTGTAATACGCATATCTAAAGTTGTATGATCAGGAATTCTTTTCCAAGGAGTGCAGCGGTTTTGATGCTCTCAGTCCCTCAGCTGGGAGCCATCAACATTCACAGACATATGACTCATACACATATACATACTAAAAGAGCTTTAGGCTAAAGGTGCTTACATAAATGTTTCACTATCCATAGTGAGAGGATTCATAACCCTAACACATACAGAGGCTTTAAATCAACTTTTAAACAAAAGTGAGGTTAGGGAAATAAAGGAAACTCAAAACTTTAGCTGCAGATCTTTAAAAAAATAAATAAGAAAGGACTCTAACGTTCACTTATTTAATGACAGACTATATTCTTTCCTCATTCCTAATTATTTTGGTATGCGGTTATTATCATCATGGATGCTCAGTGAAGATGCAATCTTTGAATTCTGAAGAGACTGATTTCTTGGTATTGTTTGTGGCTACTTGAAATTAGTCTTCTGCACATGACTTCACAGCTGGTGGAGGGGGTTAATACCTGCACCAATAACAGCAGCAACTTGTGAATTTATGCAGAAAAAGAGGAACACAGAACTGCCCAGGTTTTAAGGCACAGTTCTATTGAAGAACAAGTATATTTCTCTGTGTGTTCTTTTTTCGTAAGTATTCTTCTGCCCATTTAGATTATAATTCTGTGGAAGCTGCAACTTTATTTTCACATGTATCTTCACTACTTGATATATTCTTCTTGACACCATAATACATTTAATTACAGAGAATTTTCTAAAAATGAAATTATGTAGGCTGCAAAATCAAGTGATCAGAAGTTAGGAAGCAACAGATTTGTAGCCTTATCTGAAAGCTTAGATAATCTCTTTCCATATCCATCCAGATCACTGAAGATGACGGACTTAATAGAAAAAAAAAGTAATTAGCCTGTAATCGTGTAAATACACACATGAATACTGAGCTGAAATTACACAAGCTATCATAAGCGCTATAAAGAAGATCAGAATTCTTATTTTGTAGCATGAATACCTTTTCTCTGACATAATCTTCAGTGAAGGTTTCAATTTATAAAAGATTGTTAAAATGAACTCTGTTCTGCTCAATTTTAATATCACTGCCCTGAAATATCAACAGATTTTGGTGTTTAAAGTGAAAACTATAGGAGTGACTCATACATTTTTAATTTCAAAACTACCTACATTAGCTGGAATATCAAGAATGGACCATATAAGCTAATTTAAGTAGAAATCAAAGTACATTTCAGCCCCATCATCCCTTGTGAAAGGCAGACTGGATATGTACCCACAACATAGGTCCTAAGTAATTTTTCCTTAAATTTTTTACCTTCTTTCTGCTGCTACTCCAGTTCTTAGAAAATGAGACTTCAGTGGAATCAATGCAATATTTTAGTAATAATTTGTTCTTGGATTTAAATTGTTGTGTATACCTAATGGTTATATTGGCGTCTGTAAAAAGTATTTTGATCAATGCACACAAAGGGAAACGTGATTTTCAATTTGCTCAGACTGTAGCTGTATTTGAATGAAACAAAACAAAGAAAAAAAAAAACATCTTTAGACAATGGACAAGCTAAATCCCAATCTATCTCTGCATCAGTTAATGAACTGTTAAAGATCAATCCACAAAGTCTTCATTGGATCTTCTGGTTGAGCATGAAAAACTAACAGTTGAAGCAAACAGTATTCCAACTTGTCAGCTAAACAAAAGTGGTAAGAAACTCTTGGTATGTCCTTCTAAGTTTTTTGATTGTAAATTAATTTTAACAAATTCAGACAGAAATCATATTAGTATATTTTGATGTGTTAGTTTCAAAACTAAACCAGATAGATATAAATACATTCAGAGAGGCTTTCATTGCTGACAGATGCTCTGTCCCAATGACATTAAGGGGGATCTACAAGCTCTCTTATCTACTAAACTGAGAGACTGTGAGGAAGCTTGAATCTTCAGAGTTCACCCCACCACAAAATAGTTCTGTTCCCATATGTATCCATACAAAATATACAACATCTAAACAGTAGATCTTTTCCTTCTGGAATTAAGTAGGAGCCAAGTACTTAGAAACTTAATTTTGTAGCCTACAGAATCCCTTGGCTCCCATTAAGACTCAATTCTCCATCCTTTTTTCCTCTTATACATATACATGACCTACATTGCTATTTTCCTCAGTTATGGTTATTAAAAAAAAAAAAAAGATAATCTATTCAACTAGGAAAATATTCCTCAGACATTTTCCCTTTCCCTTTAAAACAACAAAAAATACATTGAAGAGGAAAAAAAGGTTTTGCAGTATTTTCTTTTTCAGTATTGTTAAATTAACAGCAGCATTTTCTGTTTGTTCTTCCTCTTTAACTTGCAAAGATAATGTGCCTTTCACCTGTGCCCTTTTGTTAAAGATCATATGGTACATGACCCCTAAATCTAACAGAGGAATATCACGTCAGATTAACCTGCTGTAGAGCAAGCTGGCAAAGCACACCCTTTTCAAGTCATATGGGAAACTAGGGAAGAGCAATCAATAAATAAAAGGAATGTGAAATTCTGAGCAAGGTCAAACATATCTGCGGGTGCGCTGAATTTTGTTGCTTTAATTATCTGTCTAAACATTCCAGGAGTGCAGCTCTCTATATGTTGAATTTCCAGCACAAGGAAAATCACCGACTCTCCTCAGAAGCGTTTCACAGAAGAACTTGCACTACAAAACTCTCTAGCTCCTGCAAATTACATACTGTGTAATTCTGTCTTCTAAGCTTTATCTAAACTAATAAACAAAGCAGGGTCAGGACCGGGACTTCAGCAATATCCTATGGTTTTCCATGCTTTTTTATTTCTAGCATGGTCTCTAGCATTTCTGATCTGTGCCGGTCAGCCTTCTGCCAGAAAATCATCAGGCACAGCTTGCAGGTCACATCAGACCACTGTACTATGTGGTCTGAATGCAGCTGGATTCCTGAGGTGGGGGAAAGGAGACAAGTTCCTGGCCTCTGCTCCCTGAGGAGACAGCCTTAACATCCAAGTATGCTAGGGAAGTTGGCAGTGAAGTTAAATTGTATCATATTCTTTTCTATATAAATGACACAAAAAGGAATTTGGGTCCAAGTTTTCATTATGGGTCCATGATGCTTTGCCTACTTTAAGGCATAATTTAAAAGGGACTATGTGATGAATGATTGCTCCCTGGCATGTTCCCTGACTCAGTATTATGCACCATCAGATCACTTGTTCTTCATTGGAATGTGTCACATACCTGACATTCAATGCTTCTTATGAGAAATTCATGACAAATTCCCCTCCCCCCCTCCTTTGCCTCAAAGGATTAATATAGGGAAAAAAAATTCCATTATTTTCAGAAGCAGTGAAGCATTAGATTTGTTCAGAAAACAAGCAGACAATGAAAGCCTGTATAGACTTTACTGGGGGTGCATGAAACCAAGAAAACCTCCTTTTAACTTGATAAATTTTATATTTCAGCACTCTAATCTTAGAAGGGAAAAACAGTCCCCATGGGAAAGGTCAGAGAGAAGCTGACTTGGTGAGAATGAGATTTTAAATCAAATTACATTTATTCCCTTTGTATAATGGGCATGAATAATTATAATATTAATAATTCTGTGCGTTCTTACCTCTCCCACAACTTCCAACCTGCTGGCATCATCAGAAGTACTGGTCAAGTTACCATGGTGAAGCAGGGAGTCATCATCTTTGGAAGGGCTGTTCACACCTTCTAACTCATCAAAAAAAATGTTGACATCTTTAGCAACTAAAAACAAAAATAAAAATATACATTCAAACCACCATTGAACCAAATGAAGACATTGAGTGTAACGCATTATCAACAATGCACATTTAGTTCTGGAATAAGTATATACTATGTTTAAAATCTTATGAGCATTGGTGGAGCACTTTCTTTACCAGTGAGCCACATAAAGATCTAGGATACCACAAAACTCTTCTAATTTCAAATAAGCAACTATTAATAGGCAAATAAGCAATTTTCTGTCACAATAAAACATAAGCTAGCTATCTTCTCAGCTTCTCTTGGGGTTAGGTGGCTTAACTGATTACATTCTTGATTAGTAAGGTCTCTTTTTATAAAGAATCATATTTTTAATCTACTGCATAAAATACTGAGTTGGAAATTGTACAGACCTGTGGGGTAGCCAGAGGCAGACGACCTCAAATAAATAGCTACCTGAAAGACATTGCATAAATGAGTCTGGGTAGAAGCTTGTCTTTGCACAGTTTGGTATGTTTTGATCCGTATAGATCTGGCATGTTCAAATCTACCTACTGCACAGGCCTCTATTATGCACAAAGCAATCGCTTAAGTCTACAGGACACTGCAGTAAACTCAGTCCTGATCAAAAGTGATGAGATGCAACGGCCTGGAGCACATTCTTTCATCCTGGCAATCTGTCAGTGGGGCTTGGGGCCAACACAGCACCAGTGCAGACAAGGGTGGCCCCTACCCGCTAGCATCTGTGCGGAGAGGCCCCCAGGCATCACTGCAAGAAGGTCTTGCCAGACCATCCCAAGGCTGTGTCCATCTAACCCTGCTTCTCCTCATTGAGACTGATCCTGACATCCACTCATGGGATGACATGCTGGCCTGGCCTTGGCTCATCCCTGTCAAGGGCAGCCAGGCAGCCTAAGCCTGTTCCACCACTCTCCCCACAACTTGGGCAGTAGGACAGACCCAGGCTGCCAGGACCTGTCCTGTCACTACCCATGGGAAACCCTCTGCCCCAGCAGTGCCTCAACGGGAGATATCTGCTTGACTAAATGGGTTCAATTTCTCCCACCTTTCATGCAATGCCATGTCATGTGATAATTTTACTCTAATTAAACCACACACACACATGAAGGAATGAGTTAATGGCTGGCACTGTACTCAAGATTAGTGTTAGCTTTAGGGTGAACTTCCCTGCTCTGCTGAGCAAGGAGGTGATCAGAAGCTGTGGGCAGAGCTGCTATGTGAGTCTGAAGTCCTACATAAGGGACGTAGAATGGCTGTTGGATGGGAGATGCAGCCAGCAGGGTCTACCTTTGCACCCCATATACTGCAGGTCTGGTGCGAAAGGGTGATGAAGAGAGGTGTGTGGGGAGAAGAAAAATGCCTTGGCTGAGAATCCAGCTTCAGCTGTGTATAGACTTAATCTCTTCAACCTCAGGTGTTTAATAGGCAAAATCCAGAATTATGATAGTAGCATTGTAACTGATAGAAGAGACCTCCCAAAGGTCAGCTACAAAGCCTCTTTCCCTAACTACAGTAGGACCAAATATCTATATTAATCTTGACAGAACTTTGTCTAACCCACTATTCCTCGCGACTTTGCAAATTTGACAGACTTTTGGAATCGTTCTTTTGTGCAATAACCTCCTAATCCTTCTGCTTTTCCACAGTTCCCCTCATTTAGTGACAGGCAGCTGTCATTCCTGTTGAGAATCTATATTAACAGGGAACAGACTAAAACATCTAAATGCTGGCAGCAACTTAGCTCCAGTTCTAACTACTGGCTGCAGGTGTAAAAATCCATTCCTCCACTGTGGAGAGACTGAGCCATCATAAGCATTTTGCCACCTCCTTTTCACCTTTCCTTTCTTCAGGCTCTATAGCCCAGTTTAAGAAACCTTTTAAAAAAAAATCTCTGATGCTGCCAACTCCACATCTTTGCACACATCCTATTTTTCACTATCACAAGCAGGACAAAGTTTTCTTCACAGTATTCATCGTGAATATGCACCTATGTTGCAATTTAAATATATTATTCTTTTCCTATCAATCATGAACATGGAGATTGCTCCCTTTCTGTATGTGTCATTTGCAGTATCTAAAGTCTTTTATTACAGCTGTAGGTAGAAAAAAAAGAAAACCTTATCAAAATATTCAGCAACATTTCTTCATTTTCATGCATAAAATAAGGAAAAGCTTAATGGCATACACTGGTATTTTTGATTGCAATACTTCTCTTAGAAAGCCACTAAAAATTTCAGAAACAACAGAAAAGTCTTCACATCCAAATTAATCCACTGTACATACTAGGCTAATGAACTAACAAAAGCAGCATAATTTTTAACAGAGATTCTGAGGTTTTAATACTTTTAACAGCATTTTTTTTTTTCATGTAGACAGCATAATTCTCTGTCAAATTACCAGTTTTTAGGCTAACATACTATTGCTCAAGTTTAGTGATTTTGGGGTTGCATACTAAGCTGTCATTCTTTGTATCTGAGTATTAGTATTGCACAATATTTAATCCCTATTTAACACTTCATATCATAATTCATCAGATTTAGATAGCACTCTGTGTTCTGCAGGATCCCGATCAGCTTTTGTAGAGATATTTGGAGTGATAATTTAACCTACTTCACTCTCTTTTCTGTTGTTCATATCATCATAACCGGTGAACACATCAGATATATAAAAACTCTTTTTTTGCAGATAGTAAGTTTCTCTTGTCATTTTAAGACTCTTTCTATTATCAGTCCCTTTATTTTACTTATTCTACTTTTTCAAAAAAGGGTCGGCATACCATTAGATACAAATACCCAGGACAGAGTTTTTCACTTTAGTTTCACCAGCCTTGGCCTCACACTAGCCTGTTCCTGGATAGGGGTAAGCTTACTGAAAGGTCTGGAGAAGAACATCCTGGTAGTGTTTTGGTTTATGTGATGAATACAGCCTGCAGCTCCTCAGTGTCACTTTGCCTCATCCAACCTGTCCTAGGACAAGCTACAGAAATTTTTGGAGGCTTAGAAGGCAAAAACCAGCCTCCAATTTGTAGAAAATGAAGCAGTAATATTAAACAATTATTTGCCACCTTGATCCATTTCAATCCACAAAAATCATACTAGAGATGCTTGTAAAAGACAGGAGATCCACTGTAAAACAGCAGTCTAACCATCTGCCCTTCATCGTCCCCACCGTTTCAAAGGGCAAGACTGGAAATATTCCAACCCATCAGATAATAATCTGGATGTAGATCATGGCCAGCTTTTGCATACATGTTCTTCTGAGAAGAATTCAACCGAATACTCAGCAGAAAGAACTACTGAAACTGAAACCATTTTGAATGACTCGAAACTTCATGGAACTGAAACCCAGCAGAGTTCCTCCATGAGAGTAACAGCTGAACCTCCATATGATCAACACCTCAATATAGCCTGAAAACAACTGTGGAAAACACATTACATTAAATAGTAAAGCCTTCTGAAGATTATGCAAGATATATATCTATTTCAGACAGAGGCAATGAAAGCTATAAAAATGAAAGTTTTGCCTGTATGCTATGCTCAAGGGAATTTGAACTATTTTTTGCTGCCATTAAGACTGCCTTGCGATAAAAGATGAGTCCTTTGAGATACTAGAATTGCTGCTTCCTGAAGTGCCAGTAATGCTTTGGGTTGCAAAATATATGGGGTTTAAGTGGGTGTTTTGGGATACACACCTTGGTGTGTAAGAGAGTGAATGAGTTTGGGGGTTTCAAGCAGAAAATTACTGGATTATTCTGAGGACTTGTGAGGAGAAAAAAAAAAAAAAAGAAAAAAATCTTATTTCAATGTCACCTTAAAATCCAGCCAATCTCATCAGTGACTAGAAGTTTTGGAAGCAGTGAATCTCATCTGGTTAGTGAAGTTAGCTACCAGGACTTGTCCAGACTGCCTGCAGTAGGAAACTGCTTATATCAGAAGTATGCAGATAATTGGCATGCTAGTTGGTAGCTTCAGCAAATAAGATAAGTAGTGATGTGCTGAACTACCTCATCATGACTAAAGGTGTCTGTTACCTTTTTCCAGCTGTAGTAAAAGTGTGCTGCTTGTGACAAAGCAAAACTTTTTACAGTGCAGTTGCCTTGCTGTGAATGTTTTTGAAAATACACTCTTGGTATTTCAGTCACTGACATTAAACACGGGACCCTAACATTTGCTGAGATCATTTTTCTACCCTGAGACTCACTGCATACTTTAAAAAATAACCATAAAACAATGTTCCACAAAACTAAATAAATAATTTTAAAAGCAAATTCTGTTTGTTTGACTTTAATTATAGCAATGCCACTCCCAAGTGAACTTTTCTGCGGTGTGTAGGTAGCTCAGCCACTCAACTTCAGTGGACATGAACACATAGACACATACATGGCCAAATGTTACTAAAGGCGTAATCAGGGCTCCATCTTGTCTGTGCCTTCAGATGGAAAAGAGAGAAACCAGGAATCCGTAGCATGTATTTTGATTATTGGCCTGCATATGACTTTTTTAACCTATTATGGAAATTTCCCACTAAAATTCCAGATCCTTCTGGATTCCAGAGTTGCATGAGTTTTAGTTAGGGGGTTGTCTTCTGCTTTTGTTAACAAGACTAGTATTTCTTCTAGTACAAGTGTTGTGATCATTCTGCAGTTGGATTTCAGAAAGGTGGAGCAATCAATTCTTAGTCCACAGTACATTCCATGTGAAAAGAAATGGTTTCATGTAGTATCTCAGATGGGCAGACCTTCAGTTCTTGTAACAAGGTCATCACTACCAGCCCCAAAGGTTACCAGCTGCAAAAATGTGAATATACCACAACAGTTTGAACAGTTGGAATTGCAAACCCAGCCTTAGATCCCAGACTGCAGCATTTGCACAACATTATTAGTTCATACAGTCATTCAAGAGTATAAAGAACAGATTAAAGTAATGGGAATCTTAAAATTTCAGATTACTTCTGCATAGGAAAGATATATGCCTAAGGATTCCAGCAGTGTAATAATTCAAATCTTGCTATGAGTTCTCTGATAGTAAAGGATTTTACTGGCCTTCAATAAGTCATTGAACTTTCTGAGATATATTGGTAATACATATTAGGTTGTCATTCAGTTCATCACTTCATACATTCCTTCAGTTATAATTTCAGTGCATCTCAACTGATTCTTCTACCATAAACTAATTTTTTCATCCAAGGAATAACTTACTTTCTTGTATTGCATTAAGAATTTCTGAAAAGTCCACATCTGTCTTCTGTATGTCTGTTTTTATCCATATTTGTGTTTCCAGCCAGTTACCCTGAAAATCCTCTCTTCCTTCTGAAGAAATTGAAGAGATTGATGGGGTTTGTGACAGTGCAGGAGAAAATCCAGCCAAAGGGCTTTCAAGTGAGGGAACATACACATTGAATAAAGCTACTTATATTTTTTTTTACCCCTAACAGAACTATTTTTTTCTTTCAAACAGGCAGCTTTAGATAGAACATGGACTAATTTAAAGCTAAATAGAATGAAACAACATTCTCTGTTATCGGTAATGATGCAGAGTCACTACCAGCAAGTCTCTTTTTCAGGTGAACACGACACCATGCTATGAGCATCCCCTCACCATACCATCTCTAAAAAGAACTGCAAAATGTGAAACAAGAAGTGTTGTTACAAATGGCACAGCACTACAGGAACAATCAGGCTAAAATAAAACACACTAAAACACAAAGGATAAATTAAATCTCAGGACAGAAAACAACCATTAAGACAAAAAGAGCATGGATAACATTCTCCAGCCGCAGAACACCGTAAGTTCTCACATGCCAAGCTGACAGCATGCTATGGTCTAGGAAGCACTCCAGTATTATTTGAAAAGGGGTCACTCCAGTTTGTAATGGTTGCTGTTTAAAAGCACTGCAGAATGAAAACATAGGCTAGTGGCTCACAGTTTCAAACCTATTTGCATATGTAAATAGGCACAAGATTTGCATATTTCAGTGTTCTTTCAGCATGACGAAAGAAAGCAGAAAGCTTTGAAAACACACCCTTTCACACAGAGAAAGGTAGCTGCACATCAAGAGTAGGCAGGAAAAGGTACTCGGCATACAGGCTTAAGCCACTGGCTACAGGGTAGGTACTTAGATACAGCCAGAGAAAGAGAAGTAGCTGCTGAGCATCTGGCTGGGTTATAGAGAAGCAGAAGAACCTTTCACGAAGGCATCTGTTCAAGGTGATGCTCCTGAGTAACTAATATGCATAGTTAACAGAGAACTGTAGCAGTCAGGGAGATATCTAGGAAAGGACTTCACAACAAAGGCCATGGTAGAAGATGAAACCTTCAGGTTATTTAATCCATTACTGTGCCTTGACTAGAGGCTATCACTGATGCTTTTGATGGAAGCACTCTCCTTTCTTCTGCAGTCTGCCTATAACATGCTGGTCTTGGTTTGAATTCCCCCCCTAGCTCACTGTATCCTCCCCTTCCATTGCCAAATGATTATCTCACCACTGCCTTGATGAGAGCTACGAGTTTATCCCTGGGCACAAAATTACTCAAGGTTCTTTTTAAAGAGCCATCTTCACCTTTTGAAGATAGAGATCTCAAAATGGGCATACGTATACTAGCTTAAAAATATTATAAATTCAAACTGTCTCATGCATGCCTCAGTGTATTTTGTTCCACAGCAAAGACCCATTGTTAACATCAGAGACAGCTTCCCTTGTAGATTCCTGTAAAGTGATCTGTCATAGCAGCAGCAGGAGTCAGCATTTAATGATGTTAGAACAAAGAGAATTCTGAAGTGAGACAGCTGATTATTCATGTAATAGCAGCCTAGGGAAATTTGCAGATGGCCTCAGAGTTAGGAGGCTAGGATTTGCCCCAGAAAAGACTTCTAGGGACCAAGGGGAAATACTGCAGGTGCTGGAAAGGACATATGAACAATAAAATGGAAGTACAGAAGTAAGCAATGGACAGCAATTCAGTTAAGCAGCTTTGCAAGTGCCATCATTCAGTTTCTTGTTAAATACTCAGCTACTGATTTTAACCTATACCATTACATATTTGCATCCTTAAATTCACCAGTCTTTCTTCTCCATTTCAACACTAGTTAGAGCAAAATAATGACAATACCGACAGATATAAAATACTCCCTCTTCCCCTAAACCATCCTTGTTACACCCCGATCATTGTTACTCAGAACACACAAAGGTATCAGGATCCCTGCAATATCTCCAAGCAGACCTAAACTAATTGGGCCAGCGAGAAAGTAAGTGACAGCCAGACAGTCAGCAATGGACATCCTGAAGTGCTGGTATGCGATAGACTATGTAATCACAATCCTGTTAATAAAACGAAGCTGTTGGAGAATGTACATATCTATTTTCAAAGACACTTTTTAAATAATGAAAAATAGTCTAAAAAGTGGTCAGAAAACATCCAGCCTAAACCTGACTGTTATTTGGCCTATGAAGCCAAAACCAAGTTTTGCTGCATTCAAATCTCTTCTGTACTTGACTCATTTGCAGCATGGGGAGCTTCCAGCAACCCACATAGATAACAGCTTTATACACTTCTCTGATTCACAGTAGCCTTAATATCTGGCATCGCCACACAGGTGTCAGATCAACAACATCATCCAGTCTGATTTCACTTAAAATTGTAGGCATCATCTTCTACCAATCATTTGTGATACAATACATGGCTAATCACAAACTTGCCTTCACTAACGCAAGAAGAAAAAGAAATGTGTCTGCCAACAACATAACTTTTAAGTAAGTGGTTGTAGGCTCTCCCATGACTTTCATGGTGTCAATAAACAGACTTCAAAACAGGGCACATTTGCTTCCACCCTCTTCCCTCTCCCTCAGCACCCACTTTGCAGGAGGGAGTGCTGCATTTTTTTTTTTATCTGAGAAAGAAACCCTTATGTGATAGATTGTGGACCATCAAATTAATGATTCATTCACAGACAGAGGTTTTAGCCTAGCAGCTTTCTGGAAAAAGCCACAGTGGTCTTCCAATGTCCCAAAGAGATTTATTTTCTTAATCATACCACAGATCTCCAATACCACAACACAAGATAGTATCTGCTGTCACTGTTGCTATTGAGGGATTGCTAGCCTGGCTTTAGCATTTCCTTCTTGCTTCAGTGGCTGCTGATTTATGCTTTGTAAGTGCAATGTCCCTCTGAGTAAACTCTAAGCAATATTGTCTGGGAGGGAAAGATCCTCTTTCTATAGAAACATGAGAAATAAACAAACATGAATAAAAGTGAAGTAATTATTACATTTATCAAATTTGAAGTCATTTTATTAAAAGATCAGCCTGAAATTTTTCTCAACTTATTGAGATGTTTTAGTTCAACTGAAGACATGTTTTCAATTAGCTCATGGCATTCTGATTTACCCACTGATGCATAAAATAGTATTTTTTTTCCTTTGTGTCATAGTTGAGCTAGAACAGAACTAATTCTGTTCAGTGATTTTACTTTTCAGCTTTCTTCTAACTGCACTTTCTGAAGTTAACAACTTATTTTTGCAGACAGTGTTTGCTTCTAGAAGTGACAGTGATTGATGCTTATAGCTACTACCAAGGATTCATGTGCAGAAAGCCTCTTGCACGTACTTACTCCTATGGAGACCAAGGATACTGCTAAATCTTGTGTACCACATTGAGGGTGCAGTAAGTAAAATGCTGCACCTGCAGGGAGGAGCGGACAGGACAGGTGACCCCAAACTGACCAATGTCTATTCAATCCCATATATGTCATATTAAGTATAAAGCTGAGGGATTGTGAGGGTCAGGCTCTCTTCTTCTATGTCCATTGTCCAAGTAAGACTGTCCATTCTGCCTCTGCTCCCACTCTGTGCATTCCTGACTCCAGTTCCAGAATCCATCTCCTGAATCAGTTCCCATCTGCTGCCAACTTCAGTGCCTGTTCCACAGCATCAGTGGTGATGTTGATGTAACTGTCAGTAGGGGGAGTGGGTTTGACATTCGTTTTGTATATATTTGATATTTTTGCTATTGTTTCATTAAAGCTGTTCTGTTTTCTTTGCCAGTTCATAAGTCTCTCTTATTCCACATCTCTTCCCTTTCTGAGAAGGCAGAGGGGTTAATAGAAAGTATCTGTCATTGTTCTAGTCAACAGCCCAACCCTTGACAATTATTTTTTGAAGAGACTCTACTAATTGTGGTAGGAAACAAATGTGATTTTAAAAAGATATTTCAATTTTAGAGGCTGAATGAGAACACCTGTTCTAAACCAGAATCTCAACATACTTGTAAATATTAAAATGGTCACATGCATCAGAGTAGTGAATTATGTACCAAAGTCGCTAATATTGTACTGAAGTTAAACAAGGTCATTCCCACTGAGAGATTTTGTGTCTGCTTAAAATTAAGAACATACTCAGGTTCTTTGCTGGATGAGGTTTTGCTACATGTTTCTAGTTTCTAGACAATTATCGCATTCAGCTCTTTTAGCTGTGAACTTTACAAGCAAAAGCCTATTTTCCGGCACGGTAATTACCTGGAGCCAGATTTTGAAAGCCTACACATTTTTATACATGTGCTGTGATATGCAAATCATATTTGTAGATGGATACCCTCACATTGTAGTCTGAAATTGAGCATGAGCACTTGGGTGCACAGAAAAATGCGCATAGCTTCAGTATTTGGCACCAAAATAAAGAATATAAAATTAAGCTGATGGAACAAGTGCTGCTCTTTGTCAATGCATAATAAAAGGCTCATATTTACTACTTTTTTTTTTTTTCTTTTTTTTTTTTAATGGACATGTGAGATCAGCACAGATCTTTGTAATTCACTGAGGCAGCCAGGGCTTCTTGAAGAATTTTGCCACTTAGGTTCTGTTCAACACACAATACACTGTCACTATGCCACTATGCAGAAAACTCTATGTCAGCGGTTTTCTCACCAATTATGGAAAAAATAATGTGTCTGCATGTTAGTGTCCAAAAATAAAAATTTGAATGTAAAAGCACAGAAAAGTACTTGTTAGTTTTGAAAGTTATTGCACTAAATATATAGACCTACTTCATTTTCCACTGAAGTCCAATGAATGTTAGGAAAAACAAAGAAACAAAACGAAATTCAAAATACAAATCATTCTGTTTAGCATGAAGAACTGGGGCATAGCTGTCTCTGTGCATGGTCATGTGAAGGGTATGTGTTCTGGTTTGAGTGAGAACAGAATTAATTCTGTTCAGTGATTTTTACTTTTCAGCTCAGTACTTCTAACTGCACTGTCTGAAGTCAGCAGCCTGTTTCCACAGGCAGTGTCTGCTGCTGGCAGTGATAACACCCCATGTTTACAGTTACTACCAGGGATTGATGTGCAGACCAAGGCCACTGCTGGATCTTGTGTACCACACTGGGGGGTGCAGGGAAGTGAAAGGCTGCACCTGCAGGGAGGAGTGGACAGGGTAGGTGACCCCAAACTGACCAATGAGGGATTCCATCCCATATACATCATATTGGGTATAAAGCAGAGGGATCTAGAGGGTCTGTGACTCTTCTCCCCTCTTGGACCATTTTGCCAGCTTTGCTTGGCACGGCTCAGGTCCTCTTTCAGTTCCTTCCTCAGAGCATCCAAGGAGGACTCTGTCCATTCTGCCTTCGATCCCAATCTGTGTTCCCGAATCCAGTACCAGAATCCAGCTCCTGAACACAGTTCCCGTCGGCTGCAGGGCCCAATCTGTGACTCCCCCACTGCCTACTCCACAGCATCAGTGGTGATGATGATGTAATTACCATCAGGGGGGGTGGGTTCGATACTAGCTTTGTATATATTTTTATATATTCTATTAGTATTATTTTCATTTTCATTCAAGCTGTTCTAGTTTCCTTTTCTAATCGCTAAGTCTCTCTCCCTTATTCCCTTTCTCTTCCCGTTTGGGGAGGGAGGGGCGTTAACAGAGAGCATCTGTTATAGGTCTAAGGGACCACCCTGACCCTAAACCACAACATAGTAATGTATGGTAATAACAATACTGGAATTATTTTTGAAAGGCAATTTAAAAATATAGTATTGGAACATACTGTAAGGCATAGCATATGTTTAATAATGTTAATACAAACTCTTATCTTCCAGAAGCAGCAGTAGTGAAGGGGAGATTTCTAAACACCTAATTTATCACAGACTAAGGTATTATGAAGACATATGGTGTCCATTCTCCTCTCCATTCAACACTGGCTGGCATCAGACACCAAAGAGTGTGCTCCCCTACTGGGAGCAAAGCTATCCTTTTCAAGTGCCACAATACCTGGGATAGGAACACACTGGAGACTGAAAAATGTCACAAAGACATTGTGTGTAACTAAGCAGAGGCATTTCTGAACATTTGTATCTTGCAAATGAGAACCTAGAAAGAAGTCTGAGATCTAACTGGACTGAACAGTTCAGTCCATTTTCCATTACTCTCATTTACATAAAAATAACAGAATGATTGTCTTTTAGTTCCACCTCTATCCTCTTACACTGTGAGTGCACGCAGAAAAATATAGCTATCAAAGATCTCTATCGCATATATTCTAACATTTTTCTGTGTTTGAAAAATATAACTACTTGTGAATGATAAATCTTTCAGTTACCATCTACCTTTAACAATATCGGGAGCTGTTAGCAAGCAAAAAGAGGAGAGGAGAAAAATATTTTCTGAATCAATAAGCTTGCTTAGTTCTCAAGTCAGCAGTTTACTGCTGAGACAAGCAGAAAAGCTGGCTGCACAGGGATAGGTCATACTATTTATCAGGTAACTTCAGGGCACCAAAGAGTTACTTCACTATAACACAGGACATTAAGACAGCATTTAGAAAATACCAGACATCCCTTCCACGTGGATTTTAATGGAACAGCTGATTATACAGACTCACATTATACCATAGCCTATTGCTGACTTCACAGTCTCTGATGTTGAGTTTTATGCAGTTCTTCTGGGCTTTTTTTTGGCACTACAGTACATTTCATTGGTTGGAATTTCTAGTGGGTTCTGATGCCTAGATGGACTTACTTATATCTACTCATCCATGGTGCAAGTCCCCTGTTCTTTTTTTTTTCTTAATTGTAAAGAAAGGTCTTGCTATCTTTTGGACTGGAAGAGAGATTTTATGGAAATTAGTAACACTGTGCAGCCCTGTTACAGTCAAATTCCTTTTCTGATCTTAAAAGCATCTCTGCTAGAGTAGAAGCTAGTACGTTCCATCTTTTGACAATCTACCTGCTAGACTCTTTTCTTGGAATATATGAAACGTATTTGACACTAGAAATAGAGGCTTACATAACACTAAGCCCCCTTTAAGCAAGAACTATAGAGCTAAGAGAAAGACGCATTTTTCAGTCAAGTATTACAAGAACAGAGCAACCACTTATTCAGTGTCTCTTTCATTGCTTATTGAATGATAAGCTATTTTTTAAATAAAATGGGTCATTACTTTCTCAGAAATATTGCAAAATTGCATATATATTGTCTATTTTCTTTAGCAAAAGGTAGAGTGGTGAAGAATTTTCTTAATTAAGACAATTATGGTACACTGGTCTCAAGACATTATAACATGCCTTGGGATCAGTGATTCCGTTTGGTGCCACGCCACATCTGGCTGCCCTTTCCTGTTTGGACAAGCTTGCCCCCGAGAGGAATTTTTGCATATGGAATGATTGAGACCATCAACAGAGAGTGGTATTTTCCAGCCTTCATGAGGTCACTACATGTAATAAACTGACAACAGCTCCGTGAATCAAGATCTGAGGGTGTGCTGTACTGATTTTAAAGTAACTGCACATAATTAACTGAAAAAGTGGGTGAAAGATCATTTTACAACAACAAACAGGAGACTGATCAAAGCAGAAAGAGAAAAAACAAAGTCTTTGAAAAGAGATGTTTAAAAATGGTTACTCCACAGAACATTCTGAAAGAACATCTTAAAGGACTCTTTCAATCAAAACAATTCTATGATTCTATATCCTCAAAGGCACCACTTAAAATTATTAATATTATTTTTGAAGCCACTTATTGAGGGGTGCAGAGCTCCCAAGTACATGTGTGCAGCACAATTTGATATAGAGGGATGCAATTTCTGGCTGAATCAAATATCTTTAAATTAAATAAGATAGTTGTCTTTGAAAAATAGTGGTTTATCCTCTAGCTTTTTGTTTTGTTTTGAATACACAACATGCTGTTTGCAAAACTGTTCTCTAAACTGCTAGAATGAACATTTTAGAAGACTAGGTTAGGAACAGCAATTTTCAAAGTGGCTTTTGCCCTAGAAAAGTAGTGATGAATGAAATGGTCTGAATGACTAAGCAAAGTGATAGAAGATTTCAGGCTCCGCATTATCTGCTAGCTAGTTCAGCTCCTAAATTCAAAGTACTGCATAAATCACCATGTGATGATCTGTCACTCAGCCCAGTGACAAAAGATCTTCATTGTAACTGAGGAAACTGTTTCTTCTCATTAGGAGCTTTGCAGAGGCTCCAGAGCACCAACAGTCAGGAGAATGAACTGTCTGTGTTCAGTTGGCTTACTTTTCAGGTACAGACCTGGGAGAAATTTTGTTTGGTACATGTAACTTCCATTGTAAAGGCAAAAATTAAGTATTCAGGCTGGTTTCTTTGAGATTAACACCTCTTCTACATGAGAACATTTCTTGTAAACATGTTTTTTTTTGGTAATAGGAAAATTAGGTAATGAAGGGAATATTAAACTTTTTTTTTAAAATCTGCTTGCTTTTTCTATGCTTCATATGCACCCAGCAGAAGGTATATTGGAAAAGAATGCACCAAGTTAGCCAAGAAAGAGAATAGCACTACTGTCAGTGTGAATCCAAATTTTCAGGTAAGTTTTCAGACATACCCACACCACGCATGCATTTGCTGACAAGAAATATTTGCATGAGAGAACCTTCCGGCAGAATTATTTGCAGGAGTTTATTCTTTTAGTCCAAGAGAGATGTATGCCACATCCTGCCAGTCAGCAAAGAAAAGATAATGTGATTTACTCAACAAATCACATTGAACAAACACAGATCTTCTAAAGACTATTCACATCCAAATCTGAATGCTGACAAGCACGTGTACGTTTTGTGATGAGAAAAGGATATCTTTTGCACAGTAAATTATCAATTTTGAAGGACTCAGCTCTAGCTTCCTTGATGATTCAAAGTTCATTAAATTGTGACTAATCTCATTAAACATACATTTCCCTTTTTGTTTTAATTTTGACTGACATAGTTTCAAGAACCATGCATTTTTCCTTGTCTTTTAAGTCAGTTGTTCTGTTGGCCAACGCCACTAGCTCTTTCTTTCTTACTTTCATGCCCAATAACTACAGGCATCAATTAAAATGCTACAGTTTGATGAGGAATAAAACAAGAAAATCTAAAAAAATCAAGAAAAGCATGCCTAAGGCAAACTTATCTTCCTTTAACATTTGTAACATATCTGAGAGCTACTATTTGTCATAAAAGGCAAGAGACTACCAAAAAAAGATTCTCAATGAATTCCAATGACCCCAATAACTTCCACTGTAATGCCAGAAAGTAGTTCTTTCAGCAGATGTTTCCTTGCCATTGAACATAAAGTTCTTCCAAATATCATAGATATGCCTATATCATTTCAGGTAGCAAAGAATCTTCATTCCAAAATGTACCACTCTTTGGCTTTGAAGGAGATCTCTTCAAACAGTAAACTAATGAAAGCAGAAGTATCTAGAATAATTTTATGTGTTTCCTGCAGCGATGAATCTTTACATAACATATTTACCAAATTGTGGAAATAATTTATTTCAAAGGCAACTCTTCCTGTTAGATGTGCAGATTTCCTGCAGATCTAATATGTACAGTAAATTAATAGCTATATTATTATATATATACTTCTATATAAACATGAAAATATATTAAGGTTTAACCAGAAGTTTTACAGGAAGAGAAAGAAAGAAAAAAAAAAAAAGAAAGAAAATCTTGCTGGGGAAGATTTGAATCCCTGTTCTTACAAGATGGGTAACTAGTGTTAGCAAGCCTTACAAGTAGAGAAGACTGAAGAAGATTCCAGTTTCATACAAAGAAAGAATTCACTTTAAAGTTGCTTATACTTATTAAGTAAGGCTTTCTTTTCACTGCCAGCAAATTTAATGACTCCAAGTGAAACTAGGTTAGACAAGCTCTGCAGAGTCTGAGAAAAAAGGACTTCAGCACCACCAGGAAGAAGTAAGATAACATTGTTCCGATTTGGAATAAAGCATATCAATGAAAGGAGCAGGCAGAAACTGGAGTCCTGCTTATTCCATAGCTAAGATGCAACACCGTCAGAAGAAAGGCAAGCATATCTTTTTCCCTCTAGACTTGCCTAATCTTGACATTCAGGGAATGGACTGGAATGACAGTTTAGCCTCCTCTAGGCTTGTTCAGTACTTGGCTCTGCTTCTCTTACAGACAACCTAAATGTTCCTTACCATCTCTTTCAAAATAAACCTGAACATAAAATGTAGAAAATTCTTCAGTAACAATTTATGCCTCGAATGCTTTGAACCTTGTACTTCAGTAACCCAGTACCCCATTAGTCACAGTATACCACAACTGCTCACGTAACTGGGGGATGGTAACTGGAGGTTTCTCAAAACTAAGCATACTGTCATCCCTCCATGCTTCTGGAAGGAATGCACATTTATCTTAATATCATTGCTTCTAAATTTACCATCTGATTGCTTTACTTGCATTTGCTCTTCTCCTTTCTATGAGGAACTTTCCTCATACAGGTATACCTGCAGAACTATCAGGAATCTTCACCATTAACAGCCATTTTCTTCCCCTCATTTTTCCATTTTCCTTTGTGTTTTGTCTTTTGATCTGCTTAAAATGAGAGCTCAGAAGTTGCAGTTCTGCTTGTGTACTTCTTTGCAAGCTTGCTCAAGAGTTTGTTTTGTTGTTTGTTTGGGTTTTTTTAAATTTTTATTTATTAAAAGTTACATTACAGACAACTCACTGCTCACTAGGCACTCTAACACCCAGAGTAACAGTAGAAGTCATGAGCCTCAGGCTCTTTATCAGCTACAAATAAAACTGTCAGGGAAGCAAGCTGCAAAGGTATGCTCTAATATTGAAATGTATCTACAGTTCTTCCTTATTAGCCAAAGGAAAAAAACTGTGGATCAAAAAGAATTCAGGATAAATAGAAAATGTGTAAATCTGGAAAGAAGAAAAGTGGCCAAGGAAAATGAAGCAGCGTGCAGAGAACAGAAGTGGTGTGCTGTTAGAAGGGAAGAAAAATAAATTGTAACTCTGTTACTTTATCAAGGATCTTTTCTTTCCATGATTCTAGCCTCTCTGATTGATAAGAATTAGAAATGCCATTTTAAGTCCACAGGGTTCCTTTCTCTACAATCTATTATGCCAGACTGTCTTCATTTTTGAAGTATTTATTAACCGGACAAAGGAAATTTCAGACTGAATATAATGTATACTACTCCAACAGTGAGACCTACTTGATGGTGATAACAGCACTGCAATAGAAGGAAGAATCCAAATTGTATGAGCTATTTAAAATTGGACTGAACAAAAACTTGAAGAATTTATTGTATGCAGTAGCAGGATAGCTTGGAAAATGGTGGTGTAAGGTCTGTTACCTGTGTAATAAACATATATGAAAACATTTTCTCTCTAAAATACCAAACCATCTATAATGTGCAGCTTTAGATAAGGCACTGCCACTGGACAGCTAGTTTCTTAGGCTAATTATTTATGAAGCAACAGCTGTTAATTTGTGGCTGATTAGAATGGATAACATATGATCTTAGGTTTAAATTAAAAATTTCTCTTAGGAGTGCTATTTATTACTATTGCAGCCTGACCATAATCTTTCTTAGACTCTACTTGCAGAGAGCTCAAATGATTGCAGTTTAACCTGGACACAGAGACAAATTTAGTGGTCTTATAGAGAATTAAAAAGTCAGACATGAATCATAAAAAAATTATTTCATTCCAGATGCAACAATGGCACTGTAAGTTGGCTAAGAGAAGAGTCCTGTCATACAACATATTTTAAAAATCTGCAGCCTTTAAGGCACTGGGTGTTATAATTTCTTTTAACTTCAGTGAAGCTCATGATACTAAATGTCTCCTTGAACCAAGCTTCCAAGTATGTTCACTGTAGGTCACAGATGCTGTTATTGTCTAGAGGGAAGAATATGTTAGACAAAACTAATCTTATATGACTGTACTGATTACTTGTTTAATATCTTCCTAAGTGATCTGGGTGATGGGATCAAGTGTCCTCTGAGGAAGTTTGCTGATGATACCAAACTGAATGGGGAAGTGGACACTTTGGAAGGCAGAACAACCCTACAGGAAGACCTGGTTAGGCTAGAAGAGTGGACTAACAAGAACCTTATCAAGTTCCACAAGGACAAGTCTAAGGTCTTGCACCTGTGAAAACATAATCCAGGACTGCAGCACAGACGGGGATCTACCTGTCTGGAGAGCAGCTCTGTGGAAAGAGACCTAGGTGTCCTGATGGACAACAAACTCAGTATGAGTGAACAGTGTGCTGCTGTAGCAAAGAAAGCCAATGGTATGCTGGGCTGCATCAACAAGGCTACCACCAGCAGAGATAAAGTTATTATCCCAGTCTACTTAGCACTTGTCAGGCCACATCTGGAATATTGTGCTCACTTTTGGTCCCCACTATATAAAAAAAAGATACAGACAGGCTGGAGGTGGTCCAGAGAAAGGCCACAAAGATGATCAAAGGACTGGGAAGCCTTCCTTTTGAGGAAAGGCTGAGAGAACTGGATTTGTTCAACCTTGAGAAAAGAAGGCTTAAGGAAGACCTTATAATCATGTTCTGGTAGTTAAAGGATGACTACAAAAAAGATGGAGACTCCCTTTTTACAAGGAGTCACGTGGAAAAGACAAGGGGTAATGTGTCCAAGTTACTCCTGGGGAGGTTCTGATTGGACACAAGAGAAAAATTTTTCACAATGAGAACAACCAGCTATTGGAATAATCTCCCCAGGGAAGTTATAGATTTCCCAAACCTTGGACACTTTTAAGATTCAACTGGACAGGGTGCTGGGACATCTTGTGTAGACTGTGATTTTGCCAAGAAAGATTGGGTCAGATGATCTTTAAGGCCCATTCCAACCTGATATTCTACGATTCTAAATTCCTCAGAGAATCATCATTTAAATGATGCTCACTAATGAGATCTTTTTCTCGGAAATGAGCATATATTGCTTATACATTCATTATTAGTATTAAAGCAGAGGCCGTACCTATTACCACATAGATGTACAATGTGCAGCAGCTTAAAAGGAAAATAGTTACTGCATATGTTCAAAATACTTTTTTTCATAAATGATGATGCAGGGGTTTTTGTCAATCTTTTAACATCCTACAGTTGTGATTATATATCTTTAGCAACCACATTTCTGTAGTAGCAATTTCTGTGCTTCAGAGAAAAAAGATAGAAGATGAAAAAAATAGAAGGACAAACAAGTGAACAGACGAAGCAAAGTAAACAAAGCATATATCACTTAATATATGTTGACAAAGGTTATGGTGACTAAATAGTACGGGTGCATGAAACTCATGGCAGTAGACCTCCAGAGCAACCCACACTAAATAATCTACATTTCCAACTTCTACAAAAATTAAGCTGTTTATTAGATCTGAAAGCTAACGGAAGCAGACTAAGGGTTTGCAGGCAGAATTGTCTGTCTCATACAAAGAGACTTTGCCCTGCAGCACCCAAGTAGCTGCGCATAGGATGCATCATGCCCTTTCCCAAGGAGGAGTGATGGAAGATTATTGAGACCTTTCAATACAGAAGCTACAAAACTGACTTCGTGGACAGCCTTAATTTGCTCCGATCAGGAAAAAAATCTGGAGTTTAATTTTCATGGTGAAGAATGACTGAACATGTCCAGGACAAATGGACGTATATGTAATGTATACGAAAAGATAATTCTAAAATACCTCTGGCAATTAACATAACAAGGAATGAATTCATGATGTCAATTAGAATTTGATAGTTCCCAGAAGATTTTGGCTTTCTTTTAAAAAGTTTCATTTTGTTAACCAGTTAATGTATGTTGTAAAATCTTCAGATCTAGAGGTTATGTTTGCATCGTATCAGCAAGACTTTGATCTACACCCTGGATTGTGCCTTTGCTCAAAATCAACATTAGTGTCAATTACTGAGCTCCACAGGGGATGTCTTTAGCCTCTAGAGCACTGCCATTAGCCCACGGCTTATCAAAATTAAACATATATAAGTGGACCAGTATTAAAAAACAATATCCCAAAGCTCTTTCTGCATTAATGTCTTGGATACCACTACACATGGATTTTGGGTTTTTTTATGATTAAATTCAGATGTTTATTTCCCACTCTCAGCTCTCTCAATTGTTGTGACTCACTATAATCTATAACTCACAAAAACATAATAAACATAGACAAAACATCAATCAATAGCTCTGACAATCAATAGACTGATCTCCATGCATGCATGATCTGATGCTGTTAATACCAGCTTCACAACCACAAGAAATGGAACTGAAAAAGGTGTCAAAGCAAATCTGTTACCTGTCTGGTGGGCTTTTGTTTTTCCACCAGTGACTGCTGAAATACAAGATCCAGAAGATGAGGCTTCCATTTTTATTGACCTTCTAACTTGTGGGAGTGAAGGATGCCCAACCACAGGTGGATGCTGTGACACTGGGTAGCTTGCTGCAGTTCTCCTCTGACAGATTTGTGCACGCTTTTCATCCCCATGAATAGATAAACTTATACCTGACAGGAATAAGAATTAGTAGTTAGATACAAGAGACCAGCATGGAATAACTAAAATATAAAAATTGCTATGGTTTAAAATGGAACTGTAACAGCCTTCGTAAGGATAAAAAAACCAAAACTATAAAAACATTAATTTTCTGTGAAAATGAAAAATGTGACGATCTTTGCTTCTGTGCTGCAGACATCAGAGTCAACCCCACTAACATATTTAAATTAACACACAGTCATGTTTTACTGCATTACTGGCCTGCAGGAAAAATTTTCTTCCATTCCTTCAAAAAACCCACGTCGATCACATAGAATGATATTAATGAGGTAACTACCATGGAGTTTATTAAATGACAGTTTTCTGATTGATGGACTAGAACTTGGTAATAATAGTTTCTTTTCTTCTATGCATTCACAGCTGTTAAGAAGTCTCATCATCTGGAAAACATGCTACACTTCAAGTGGTAAGTAGCTTTTAAGAAAAAGATATGGTCCATTTTGAGGAAAATGGTAAGGCTACAAGCAACAATAACACTACCTTAAGCTTGAAAAAAAATTCCACTTTAATCAGTCCTGTAAAACATTACCTGCAACACTGGAATAGTCTTTCACACCATATGTTCTCAAACTTGTTACACAGCCAATTTTTAAATAGAAACTGTGATGAAAAACAGGCTTTACTCTTCCAGAGATAAAAGCAAAGTCAATGTATGTGAACCTTCAGGTCACAGAAGAGGTTTTGAATCTCTGAAACCTTTATACATTTTGATTCATAATACACTACCCAGATACTGCTTCTTTCAGTAAACTGTGAAAACAGCAGGGTTGCACACATGAGGAAAGTCTGTGAAAATTGCTCTCCTTCAAGGGAGATTTGCACTTTCAGAATTAAGCTGCACACTTGCTACCTGACTTCGCTGCACTTCACTGGAGCTGATCTGAAGTCTGAAGGGACGAGGACTCCCCTGCAGCAACTGGTCATGCACCTCTCTAACACACGGCTGATGTAACTGCCAGCTGTTTCTAAAGACTGTTGAAATCACATCATCTTTAGCACAGACAGCAAATCCCAGTCACCTTATTCAGTTGATTCATCTTGGGAAAGGCAGAATAGCAATCCATGTGAGTAGAATGACAATGAGCATGCCTGGACACCATTTCTTTGACTATGTTAGCCATACAGGTTAGCCACAAGGGGTGTCAAAGAGAAGCTAACCTCCCAGCTGTATAATGAGCTCTTTACTTGTGCAATCACTAGAACCTTGTGATTCTCAAAATATTGTGCAATTATCCCTAAGGTATTAAAAAAAATAACCGCAACTGTTTCCTATTAGCATCATCATTAATTGCTTTATCATTTAAAACAGTCATCCTACTGAAGCTTACAATGGGGTAAGTTATTCTACCAGTGTTAAACATAAAGCTGGCATGGACACAGACTTCCTAGATCGATCTCAGTAAAGCTGTGCATTCATTTGGTCAGGAGTGATCTATTTTAGGAATTGGTTCCACACTTAAACTGACTACTGTATTTCTCTGCGGTTCAAGTAAATTTCTTCTCATTCTGAAAACTCTTGTGGAGCTGTGACAGCTTCCTAATCTATTTGTGCAGCATTTTTTTCAGGCATCAAAATAAATGATACTGCAGCCAGATCAATATTCCTAAGAACTGTAAAATTTGATCACATCCAAAATTATGTTCAATCAAAACTTGCTTCTGCTTATATGCAACGTTTTGTTTCTTTCACTGAAGAGAGGTGCTATAAAATTATAAAACCTACATGAGAAAGAATGTGACAGCATTATTGGAAATTTTACAGATCGTTCTTTGGAGATATTTAAAACTTAGAAGTGCTCCAAAATTACCACAGTTTACACCAAAGGTGTGTCACCAATATATTCAATATATTTGTGAGTTCTTCATGCCACTCTCCTTGTCACTGTAGTCATCTTCTTCACATAAGACACTCTCTTGACTAAAAGAGTGAATTTCCATTATTTTCACAAGAACCAGGTACAAGACAAAGATGCCAGTGTCCTTATCAAATTACTATTTCAGACTTTTCCAGAGAAAGAGCAGATCTTGCTTGTCTATGTATATTCCTTTTGTTAAACTGTAAGTCAGCAAAAATAGAAGAGAGTAATATTACAGTAAACTATGGCATTACCTACCTTGTTTTTATGTGTGTGAAAGTCCTTATTAAAAATAAATAAATAAAAAAAAAAGGATATTGGCAGTTGGAAATACATCTCCAAAGAACATATAGAAAAGCAGAGACAAAGGTAGGAATCAGAAGTAGAAAAGCTACTGGGAATAGGACATGTAACTTACAGGAGGTGAAAATCTGGTGAACTATTGGCATTAATCAGACTCTAAAGTAAATTCCCTCTATTCTTTCTGCAAGTAACACATGCTGATGATGAATCCTGGGGTTTATGGGTTAGAGATGTGAGAAAGCAGTGCAGAGATCTCTGAAGAGTACACATGAAAGTTAACACCAATTACTTTTTTCAGCATGACAATACCCACACAAGACATCCAAAAGACAGACAAGTTCCCCAGCAGTAAACCTCAGACTCTTAGACTCTTGTCTTCAATTAACCATGTCTGGTGAAGTGTTTCTCCTGCCTTCAGGTTTGGCCATATAGTTGCTAACACCAAAATCCCAGTGCTGTTACATGCCTGGCTACATGGTCTCTGATTGTACCTGTCCCTGCTGCATAGTCATTTTTAAGTGAGCTTGGCAGCCTCAGCAGCTCGGTATGAGCACACTGGCATGCTCTGACAGGCAGTATAGATACTACAAAACCCAAGAGTTTCTCCTGCCTCTCCCTCTGGCTTAATATAATGGATCAAGAGCATCATTTCAACCCAGGGCTGCAGCGCAAATGCAAGTGAAAGACTTAAATACTGTCCAGCAGCCACAGCCAACTGTTCACTTTGGAGGACTGACATCTGGTCAGGCTTCAAATTGCCTGCACTTGGCTGAATGCAAACCAAAGTATTTAAGAGTGGGAAGTACAAGTTTAGTGTTTTGAAGCTGGATGAGATTTAAGCCAAGTTTAATACGCATCAGATAGCTTTTTTCCTTTCCTGCATACAGCAAAAATACTTCTCTGTATGTTCAAATCTTCACATGCCTTCCCCTTCCTTACCTACATTTCTATCATTTTTTCCATACAAGCTTCTCGTCTCCATGAGGAGCTGCTCCTCTTGCTGCCCTTTTGTTCTCCTCTGATGCCTATGTTTGAGCTTGCAGGTTCACCTAAGAGAAACGCCTTCACTCCCTTTCTGCCAATGCATCTCAGCTGTGCAGTTTGCCAGCAGGGAAAAGTAGCCTCTATCCTGCTTCTGGCTAACTTTTATTGCTCCCAGCTATGTCTTTTTATTATCAATTTTTCCAAAGCAGCATTTCTTTTACACTGAGCATATTTTGCCTCTTATAAAGTGGTAGTATGCTTATGACACTAAAAATTTATAATGCTCCAGATAATTCCTGCACATGAGAACTTTAAAAGCAAAGTATTAAAGCACTTACAAGTCAAGAAGCAATAAAATCAAACATAAAGGAGAAAAAGGAAGGAGAAATTTCTAATAGTAGGAAAGAGTAGAGTGTGCCTGCATGCAAAATTTTATGAGATAATGATATCTGTTATGTTGGCTTGTCAGATGTTACTGAGATGAATGACCACATCCTCCTCCACTCAGAAGTCACTCTGCCAAGGCATCTGCTTTGGTCATGGCTTAGCCCTGGCTAGGTTTTGTGTGCCACGTACCTCTGCACTGCACACCTGCACCCAGTGGACCTCATCCAGCATGTCTGTGCCATTTAACTGAGCATAGTGACGTGGCTCTGGTGCTGGTGAAGATGGCCCTAGTGCCAGAAGTGAGGTTAGCAAGGCACCATATCCAAATTATACTGTGCCAGGAATGAGACACCTCCCTGCCTATGGAGATGCTCCCCTGTAGTGACTAGTCATGTCTGGGTCAGCCTCAGTTCTGTTCCACTCTGTACCTCTTTGGGTATTTATAGGTTCTTTCCTGATATGTCTGTCTCTAGCCAGAGATAATATGAACATGGATAAGCAATAATAATGCAATGCAAAGTTACAAAGCTGTATAAACAAACCATTAGCTAAGAGTGCTTAATTAGCCTCAAGTACCGTGACCCACTTTGTAGACCTTCTCTGGGCTAACAAACTGCTGCTGGCAGGTGCAGTAAGTCTTTTTTGGTTTGCTATTATCAGCATCTCAGTGCTAATGTTTGAGACAAATTACTCCAGCTATTTCTCTCTTTTATGTGGGTGTTTCATTCTGTTTCAGCCTTAGGAGAAGATTGAGGTAGACCCTTTTTTTTAAAAGGCCCTTTTCAGAGCAGAGCAAGTGCAAAGAAGCATAGAGCAAGAACTGAGGAAAATCTCAGCTGCAACATCATGTAGGGCCACAAGAAGTAAAGCAGCTCTGGAAAGCCTCCAGTCATCAAGGCACAGATAAGCAAGGTCATAAGGAAGCACTTTGGAAGCATGGGCAGAGTGTGGAAAATGAGGATTTAAGGTGTAGTATATAAATGGGTAAATTACATATTTCACTCCTTTCAAGTTTTACACCTAGGGAAGGATAAAGTGAGCTAATCTGTCCACCTTAAAAAGCTAAGCACCCTTTCCTCACCTTGTGCAAATTGCCACATTTCCCATTAAAAGTCAATGATGCTTTGCAGACAGTTTCAGCTTTTTCAGTTTGAAGCCAGCCTTGGTAAAGGGAAGCTCAGAAAGGGCAAGGAACATAAAAAGTTTCTTGTGCAAACCCAGCTGCATCTGAGACTCAGCAGAGAGACAGCTGTTCTTGATGCCATGATGGACTCTTTTGCTTGCTCTGAATCCTATGTGGAAATGAATGCATATGAGAGAAAGATTCACCTGCTGCCCTCTGTACACGTCTCAAAGCAGTCTAAAGGCAGTTCCCTTCCCCACCCCCCACGCCCTACTTAGATAAGAAATACATCCAGAAAAGCATGGCTATCTTTTCCTACACCTTGGAGAAAAATGTTACAACAGCAATAGGATTTCTACATCAGATTAAATAATTTTTCAGAAGTTTAAATATCACCTCTCTAACACAGCATCAAGTGCCTTGACACTGGTAAAAAGTGATTCATGAAATCTTATCTGAGCCTAGATTATGCATCAAGTATAGCTCTGAAAATGTTGAAACAGTTTAGACACTTCAGGTGTAAAAAAAACACCCACAACTGCAAACTTTTAAATATGCAAACAGGAAAAGCATCTACTTACAGAACTTCCCAGGAATTGGACTGGCTGGAGAGAAAGACTAACACTGCATCTTGACAAGTTGCAGGTGTTCAGTTTTCTAAAGTTTGGCATGGTCTTTCCCCCAGCTCTCTCCAAAATATTGGAGAGAAAACATGATCTGCAAGATCTATAGTAGTTTCAGAAACTGTTCCCTAAATGTGATTCCCCCTCCCCCCCAACTTTCTATAAAAAAATGTATCCAGATAGCTTCCAAATTGACATACATGTTTAGCATATATACTTTTCCATAGAAAGAAACCATAGAGCTTAAATATTCAGCCTGTAATGCAGTAACACTTCTATTTTTGAAAAATGTCATCCCCAAAGTGTAATATTGAATGACCACTTCCCTTTACCTTTCTACTCATGATACTACAGAGCTCTATCATATCCCCTCTTTGTTGTTTCTATTCTCAAGCTTAGCAGACCTGGTTTACACTGTAGATCTTCACCAAGAAGCTGTTGTATACCTCCAGTAATCCTTCATCACTCTTCCTCTGTTCCTTCCCCTTTTCAAAAAAATGAAGGCCTGAAATTCACATTGTGAAAGTTTCAAGAAGAAAAGTTTCAAGACCAGAAGAAATGCCCATGATGTTCCGGATGTGTCTTCAACAGGGATTTACACAGTGACACAACAATGTCTTTGGTTTTGTTCTTTCCCTTGTAATTTCATTTGCCCCAAGATACTTGTAGATAGGCTCTGCCTCTCTGCCACATTTGCCAGCTCTTCAGGCAATTTTCTAGTGAATCGGGTGTCTCCATCCTAACTCACCTGCTTGAGGTCCCTATGCCAAGCAAAGGCAACAGAAAGCAATGCCGCATCATCTCTCTCATTTGTATGTTGCATCTTTTTCCACTTCAGTTGCTTTCTAGGTCTCATATTTATAATTTCTGTAAGAGCAGCACTGTACAGACCTTTTGTATCAGCAAAACAAATTTTCACAAAGGTGTATTACCTGTTACTGCCTTTTTTTTTTTCCCCAATTACCATCCTTCAGCAGGAGGAGGGTAACATCATCCCATGCCTGCCAGTCCCTAATAATGTTAAGATCTGCATTTTGACCAACGACACATCTGAACTAGGACCAGGGCTCCAAGAACAAAGGGCCTGCATACATATTGGGTTTATGCAGTGTTATCTGCACCGATCTAGAAACAAATAGTTAAAGAGCTGCAGACTCTAGGGGGACATAGGTTTACATTTGCAAATGTGCTTTAGGCCAGAATATCTTATTCTCCCCTACAAAAGTGATATAACATATATATACACATACCTGGGGTATAACTGCATCCAGAGCCAGTGTCAGTTTAACTCTGTCAAAGTCCTAATGAATAAAAAGATCATACTTACCTTAGGTCCACCATCAAAGGCTTGCTTTTATAGCCCCAATGGCAGTTTATTAAACTACAAGATAACACTCAACAGCAACTATCTACTGTGACTAAAAAACTCCCATAATGCTCACAGAGATGCAAGATATCCAGCTGAAGTCATGAAAATGTCTTGAAGAGAGTCATAAGAGTGATACTTTAATAGTCTACATGACAGTCTGAAATACCACTTGTCTTCCTTAGGCTTGAGTGAAGAGAAAAGCTTAGCTAAGTGAATAAAAAGCTCTTTTTGGTTGCTGTTGAATTATCGGTGATTGTCACGAGTGTGCTGTAAAACCATGGTGCCAAACTCAGGGTGCTGCTTATGCAAGTTGTTTGAGCCCAGGTGAATAAATGGAACTTTTTTCCCCCAATTTAATTTTTCCTAATTTAATTAATTTATAAGTCTAGTGTTTTTATTTCTCTCTTAACAATTAATTATTTAGATCCTCTCTACAAAAAGAAAATACACTATATGTAGCGCATATACACTGACTCATTTTCCAGGCTACTGGAATAAAAGACCTATTTTTTGTGTGTAAAATATACACCCCTTCAGTTTTCCCAGCAAGCTGCAATCAGTGTTGTCTGTCACCATCCCAGTTGACTGAATTCTTACTAGGGTTGCCTGCATTTTTATTGTTCTGTTTATGACTCTTCTCTGGTTTAGTATCCACTTTGATTTACTTTGTTATTATAACTGGACTTTTAACAGTATTAGAATCACATGCATTCTGAAGAGTAATTTGGAAAAACAAAAATGTAAATTTTGCATGAAAATATCAGTGAGAAAGAATACTTACCCTGCCAGACACAACAGAGAAGCAAAACCTGAGGCAGACAAAACATTCTCAGTAGAATGTTTATCAAAAATTGCCAATTTTTTAGGTAAAAACTTTATCCCAAAAATCAAGAGTTTCTATCAAAAATTTTATTTAGAAAATAAATGTAACCTTGTCTGGACTGGAATATCCTGGATTTTTATTTTTGTTATCACTTGACACATTGAAAAATGTGTTAAGTTAAATAGAATACAAATTGTTGATACCAGTTTCCTCTGATCAAGCCAAAAAACAATTATCATTTCAATTACTGAAACACCATCTGTAATACCAATCCTCAATTAATGTTACTGTAGTGTATAAATAGTAAGAAATAATTCAAAATATAAAAATTAAAATAGAAGGAAAGCCACATCAATAATAAAACAAAGCAGAGTGAAAAGATGAAGTCCAGCCAAGATGAAACATTTCAAGTGTCCAGAAGCAAATTCTGTTAGAAATATTTTAAGCATTACATTGAAAAGTGATTTCAGAAAGTGCTCAAAAGACATTCAAAGGGGAAAAAAAATGCAAGAATATTAGAATTTCTGTGGAGTGTATATTCTGGCTTTTGACTCACCATTTCTATAAGTAAGCGGAATATAGACTTGCACTAGAATGAATGTAGGTTCATAAAAAAAAACAGAGATACAAGATCTCAGCTTCTGTCATGATAAATAACATCGTGTCAACACTTCTTTCTTTGAGGCAATATCTATTTCTTTTAAAAAATTAGAAGATTGGATCTGTCTTCTTAAATGGCACTTACTGATTTGGAAACTATGCAGTAACTCTTGTCTTATTCAATTTATTATGTATGCATAGCATTTACTGGCCAAAAATAGAACACCAAGATGATTTATAACTTATTTTCACTTGTGTTAAGTACTGCGTTCTAAATTGTTTTCTTTCTCAAGAACTAGCTATTACTCTGATTTTCAAAATCAAAAGCATTCTCATTAAACCTGCCTGCACTGATTTTTGAGCCTTTTGCTCATGTGTCTGTAGTAAAAGGTAACTGGTAAGACAGCACTTATATGTCGTACAAACATCAGGGCAAAGCTCATGAAACAAAGCACCAAGTCAAGTCCCAGATGCTTTTTACTGTCTGAAGAATGAAGCGAAGCACTAGCCATGCAGATATATTTTAAGTGTAGGTAGATCTAAAAGTAGAGAATTCTATTTCTTTTTTTTTTTTTTTTTTACATCTTAATGTGCTACCTGAATGTCAACTGCTACAATTCAAATACCATAAGTCTCATTTTATCTCATTTAATAGTATATTCTCTATAATGCAGAACAGTGCAATCAATCTGAGACATCATCTGTGAAACAAGAAAAAAAACCCAGAAGACTTCACAGATGGGGGAAAAAAGGCTCAGGATACATCTGAATGTGTCTGCCTCCACGGTGCAGACAGTAACAATTTTCAGCACAGCAACGAGGTTTAATTTAACTTTTGGCATCCTGTTCCACAGGACTGCTTCACCATTGGTATTCTCTCGGTACTTCAGCACCAGGCCAGCCCCAGTGGTGGTCTCCAGGGAATCCGCATGCAGCACGTTAAGTACGCTCCTGTCTTTACCCAGCCCGTGACCCTGCTATGGGGCCTTTTCCAGGCTTTCAAAATGCTTTCTGCCCACAGATAGTTTTATTGATCAGTATCTTTTACTTTGATGATAATTTTAATTAGATACTATACAACCAACGCCTTCAGGCACATCCCAGGCCCCAGCATCTCCTATGTCCAGGGTCTGGCATTGAAGCCCAGCTGGAATAAGGTCTGGAAAGCTCCCACCCCACCCCTTCCTGGGGAAGGGGCTCTTGCACAGGCTGGAAGGAAATGGTGTGGTATGTCCTCTCTAGCAGAGCCTGGATGAGCAACACAGCAATGACTGGATGAGCAACACAGCAGACTCCACAGCCACACTTGCTAAAGCACCTATAGAAAAGACATGTTAAGAAGGGCCAGTTGCATCAGAAATCTTGAGGTATTTGTACTACTTTCTTTTGTGTATCATTAATTTCCACAACATTCTGTCTCTTAGCAAGTAATGCTTTTGGCTGTAACAAAGCCTATGGTGCTAAGCTTTCTAACTGGTCATAAAGTGAGGGCAATCCCCAGAGGGAATGGCAGTAGATGCCAGTGAAAAATCTGTGTTCATCTGTCACCACATCTTTCTGGCAAAGACTCCAGACAATTAATAATAACAAGATGCTGTTGAAAAGAATGTGTAAACCTGCCATGTTCCTCCATACGTTTCTCATAGTGATCCAATTGATTGTTCTCAACTTATGCTGGTCTGGACTGAACACAGCACAGGTCTTGCTTATTTCACCTCCAAGCTACATTGTGTTCCTGATGGAAGACCAATAAACTCTTTGAAAGACAACAGTCATTACATAAGGTTTGTCTGAATTTGTCAGATAAGTACATAGAGATGGAAAGAAGCACTCTACTGACTGATATAATTTTAATTTTTTGAGCTCTTTATAGCAGAATCAGAAGAAATGGTAGGAGGTTATAGAAACACGTAACTACATTATAGGACACGAGGTCTGTAACATACAAATCTGTTTTTGTAAAAGGCAGTCCACGCTCTAACTCATTTATTGAATAATAGCCTTGTGCAAGGGCAAGGCCCACTGTTCTTTAACATGTAAATGATACATTAGCAATTCAGAAAAACATGCTAAGTTTGCAGGATAAACTTTAAGCTAGGTTTTCTGCACTACACAAAGCACTGGATGTTGGATGTTCCTAAAACTTAAGAGGCACAGAAAAGACACAAATTTTCTGAATCCATCTAAAATGGCTTGATTATAGAAAGAACCTATAAAGAGAAACACGTGCCTAAATTCAGCTCCTGTGACTGATCTTTTCTCAGTGAAAGGACTTTCACAAATACTCTTTCATAAAACTTTGCCATTCTTCACTTGTACCTCTGACAATCAATGTGCCATTACCGTTAATTAATTTTCAAAACCATGAAAAAAAAGTAAAAAAAAAAATAAAATCAAAAAATCAAAAAAACTATGTAACAAATATTGCAAATATTTGTAAATTCTCTTTATAAGTATTGCGAATATATTGAATTTTACTTGTAAGATCATTCCAGTCGGAGAATGATGCTGAATTTGTTCTAAATATCACACAGGTTTTGAGGATTCAAAACAACCAGACAGTTGGGCAAGAGAGACTGTTTCTCTTCACAGATACCATTTTGCTCAGTCAAGAACAGCCAGTTCAACAGATGTGTAGAACACAAGCTTTATGAACAATTCCTAAACTGAAATTTCATCACCAAAACTGCCTATACAGTCCTAAAACTTGTTAGCAGCAATTCTGAGAAGAGTTAAACATGTCATTAACTGGGATTGTCTTTGAGCGATACACAGTTTCTGAACAATTGAAAATGGTTGTGTACTCTGCTTCTGTAATGGTGCACCCACCATTCACAAAGAGAAAACGCAAATACAGGAACAGCAATGTATCAAGAAACCAAGACAACAGTAAAGTTCAGTTAAGTTTGTAGAGCACTTAAACCCCAAAATGCTGATAGACAGCCTAGTCAATGAAAAAAAACCCCAAACCAAACAACCAACAAATAAAACATATCACCACATCCTTCCAAATGCAAAATCCTTTTTTTTGTTTAAAAAACACAATGAAGACCAAGAACATAAAAACAACCAACCAGCATGCCTATTTCATTCCTTCCTGGGTGATTGCCTGGTAAGACATAACCACATAAAGCTGTCTTACAGACTCCCTGAAAGACAGAGCAATGTATACCTCTTCATATTGCATTGACACCACAGAATCAAAATGGTACCAAAAATCATGGGTCCCACTGGACTCATCTTTCTTTTAATCCTTTATGAACACAAACCTAAATACTGGAAAGGCTGGGTTTAGAGATAATGTTCTTGTTACTTTTTTTTTGAGGAGTTATCCATCAACCAGAAATATTTTTCTTCATTTCCAAAGCAATATGAGCCTGCTTAAAAAAGGCTATTAATGGATCACAGTAGTCATAATTACAATAGCATGAACAGCAATCTGGAAGTAGATTTCCAAAGATGACTTTAATGCCTCAATCAATAAAGTGTATTATGTGCCTAGAAGCAAAAGAAGTAGATGAGTTAGAATTGGAGTGGAAGAAGTTCTATGAGAAAATGAACATTAGATAAGGATATAACCTGTCGGAGAGTATTTCCTCTCAATTCCTGATAATGTTCGTGACATTTTCAGCTTTCTTATGTGACATTTCTCCTTGTAGAAAATTGGGCACAGTCTTCATTTTATGACTATCGACAATACTTCCTTCAATGGTCAGGTTCTGTCAAGGAAATGATTGTTATCCTCCTTTTTTTCATAAACTGCTGGGTTTGACTTTACTCCTGCCTTTGCAACTGTCAAACTGCATTCTTCAGTTATGCACCTGGATTTTCAAAAAGTAAAACTAAACCAATCAAGATAAAGAAAAGTTCATTGTTGACAATACTGAGCCTTTCTTTATTTTTCTTCTCAGCTTTTCCAGTTAACAATCTATTTTATAGGTAAATACATCAGAACCTAAATATCAGACCAAGTATAAGGATGATTCATAAGTTCTAAAAATTGCTGTTGAAATATGCGTGAGATACTTGGTGCTCTTATCAGTTCCATAACTGCTCTTTCTTTCTTTGAATTGAACATTATTTGGTCAAAAGCTTGACCAGCATGTCAAGGAAGATGATTCTCCCCCATCTAATCCACTCTGGTGAGACGCCACCTGGAGTACTGTATCCAGATCTGGGGGTTAGCATCACAGGAAAGACATCAACCTGTTGGAGCAGGTCCAGAGGAGGACCACAAAGATGATCAGAGGGATGGGACACTTCACCTACAAAGAAAGTCAGAGAGAGCTGGAGTTGTTCAACCTGAAGAAGGGAAGGCTCCGGGAAGACCTTATTGTGCCTTTCAATACTTAAAGGGAGCCTATAAGAAAGATGGGTTCAGGCATTTTATCAGGGCCTGTTGCAATAGGACAAGGGGTAATGGTTTTAAACTAAAAAAGGTTTAGACTAGATGTAACGAAGAAAATTTTTACAATGAGGGTGGTGAAACACTGGCATAGGTTGCCCAGAGAGGTAGTAGATGCTCCATCCCCTCTAAACATTCAAGGTCAAGTTGGACAGGGCTCTGAGCAACCTGTTGTCATTGAAGATGTCCCTGCTCACTCTAGAAGGTTTGAACTAGATAACCTTTAAAGGTCACTTCCAACTCAAACCATTCTATGATTCTGTGAAAGGACAAGGGGTAATGGTTTCAACCTGGAAGACAGTAGATTTACATTAAATATAAACAAGTTCTTTACTGTGAGTATGCTGAGAGGTTGTGGATGACCCATCCCTGTAAGTGCTCAAGGCCAAGATGGAAGGGGCTTTGATCAGCCTCGTCTAGTGGAAGGTGTTCATGCTCATAGCAGGGGGGTTGGAACTAGATGATCTTTAAGGTTCATTCCAACCTAAACCATTCAATGATTCTATAAAAATGTTTTATATATACAATAAAAACAAAAAAATCATCTCAAAGTAGTTACTTTAATCCAATTTCTGTGAATATCCACAATTTAGAATTCAGTGCTTATACTCCCTGACACAAAATTCACATTCAGTGAATACAAAGACCATAAATATTTTTAATTCATGCAAAGTGATAATTCCCCAACTGCTTTCTTTCTGGTTCATACAAGTTCAAGAGACTATAAATGTATGAAAAAAAGTTCTTTCCTCTGTGTTTTATTGCACTATGCCTCAGCTCATCTCTTCTTAATCTTAAAACTACAGTTCTTATTTATGATGCATTGTCTTCCATTCACCCTTTCTATAGAAAGGAATATGTATTGTTTATAAAACATGACAATAATAATGCACCTTTGACAGCTGCAAATACCAAATCCAACTTTCTCAGTAAAAAGACTACATACTAAGGTTTGCTATAAGCTGATGGATGGTATGAGAAATATTTTGACCTAGCTATAATCCTATCTATCAGAATTGTTGGGGAAGGAAAACATTTGACAACGTGCATAAAATCAATCCTTCAGCCAATTTTTTAGAGACTCAGTCACAGTAATTCACAACAGTTACTTTTTTTTTTTTTAAAAAAAAGATTCTTGTTCAACTTGCAGTCACTTGGCATGACTTGCTATCATCTTTCTCGCAGACACAATCCCATGCCTAAATGGTATTTGGTAAATGTACTCCTTGCTGAGCTCTCTCTGACCAAACACCTTGTCCAGGTTAAAGATGACACTGGAATTTAAAATAACATTCTTGACAGGCCTCTGTACACATAAGAAAAACACCCACTTTAGATCACCAGTGATCCTATCCTCCATTACAAAAGCACAAAAGGCAATCTTCTACTTACCCACATTTCACATGAAATAAAAATATCACTGAGTGATGGCAGACACATTTACCAAGAACACACACTTCAGATAACTGTTACCAACTTTACTGCTAACTTTATTCTAAAAGTTAAACTTTTCTAAAGATGTTACATAACATGAATAATTTAGTAATTTAGCTTATTTTTAACTGCATTACTTTTAATTGAACTACTGAGGTATTGAATGTAAGGCTGTCACCTTTAAAAGATTTGTTACATTAATAAAATTTTAAGAAGTCATTCCAAAACTTTCCCCAGCTTAGAAAAGCGTTATTCTAGATATGTACTGCACAGAGAAATACCTCTGGAATGCCAACAGCATCACCCAGTCCTAATTGCAGCAGAATCAGCTTGCTTTCTCCAAGCTGGGGACAAGACCAGTGAAATAGAAATGAACTGTGGCTATACAGCTAAATAAAAATCAGGAGGTGAGCTCACGGTCAAAGCCAGTTGTGCCCGCTCCAGATGCCAACAGTGCATCTCAGCCACCCACCCATGGGCAGCTCAAGACCTCACAATTACAGTCACAGATGGCATGAAAGGAGAAAAGGAAAGTCCTCTACTGACCTGCCCTCCTACTTGCTATGTGCAGTGTGGGAATACTCCCCCACACCGTAATTCACTTTTGAATCATTATACTCCATCTAGGTAGAGTCAAGAGGAATTTTTTAGCAGAATGTTTTCCGTGGTATTTTTGCAATTTGATTAAAAGTGGATGTCTCTTGCCAGTCCATCAGCCTCCCAACCATCCTCTGAAATCTGCAGAGACTGAAGTTCTCTAGCTGTAACATCCTTCTCTCAGTCTCGCACCTCATTTGGACATAGAAAGTTTCATTCTAAAATGCCTTTATTTTGGTGGTTTCAGAATGAAACACCACAGTTCCAATTTCAGGGAAAAGATCAGGATTTCATCTGGTGTACAATATTTTCACTGGGGAATTTCCAGTGGGAAAACAAATTCCATGTTCCTTGGATCTAATACACACAGATAATAGGACACAAAATAGTACAGCTGAGTACAGAGAGAAATCAGAGGAACACAGAGATGAGTTATAAAGTTACATTTCACTGAACTACAATGTGTGAGGCATTTTCTTCTTTTAATGCACGAGTGACTTGTTTTCTCCCCCCTCTATTCTGTTACCTCACTTTTTTCTTATTTAAAAGAGGTATTTCCCAATATGACGCTGAATATGCATGAAAAGGCAGCCCAGAACTAGGAAAAGGGAAAAAAAATGTTCAAAGTATGACAGAAACATCTGCAAATTGTTAACTATAAATTCACCTTGATGATATCTAGTGATATCACAAGTATTACTGCCAGGCTCTATCTAGTTCTCCAAGTCTATTTTAAGACAGCATTATGATGAGATTAGTTAGCATGCATCATCCTTAAAAAAGAAAAGAATCATTAGGATCATATAACTTTTACTTTCTGCATATAAAAGTACTTCTAACAGGTTCTTTAAAATCTTCTTGTAAAATCTATTCGTTGGGAACATTGTTAGAAGCTGCAAAAACTCACCTTTCTCTTAGACGAGAATGCTTCTTAAAGGCAACTTTCTATGTTTGGAAATTCACTGTAAAGGTTGCCATGGTGATTAATTTTAAAAGTGAAATTCTCCCCTTTTAAAGATGTTTCGTTAAAGAAGAAATGCTCCGTACTAGGGACCAGTCCTCAGCAAGGCAAGTGGGATGAAAATCCATCTTAATCTTAAAGGTTAAAGGACACTGCCTCTACATAACTGAATCTTCAACACCAGAGACGTTTTCAGAAAAATATTGGAAATACTTATTTTCACTTAAAAATGAAAGAAAAATACATTCATGGGAAAAAGAATTGAGGGACAAAAGAAACATCTCCCAGTGGTCCAACTGAAGCCAGCAGGCCAGGTTAAACCCATAAAAGGAAGGAGGGAATGGCAGTGGGAGCTGGAGCTCAGCAGACAAAACAGCAGAGTAAGCTAAGACAGTGTCATCGCGTTGCAAGAGAGAAGAGTTGCATTCCCAAAGAAAGACACTAGAAGATAAATGTCATTAATGAACAGCTTGTTACCTAAAGCATCTTCAGTTTTCTTTCCCATGGCTCAAGATGCAATTTCACATGGATATCTCCACCGATTGACCTCTCCTCTGCACAGTACTGCACAGAGCTACATTCAACTCTGGCTTTCCATACAGCTGTGTTAGCTGCCAGGGAGCAAACAAATGCACAGATCTGTTCCTGCAGTGAGAGATGGAAAAGTACCATTTCTTCTCTAAAAAATACACAATGTCCAACATTGCATCATGCAACTTGTCACTGCAGAAATAATAGCTAGTGTTGTGTCAGTTCAATACCCAGGCAATTTATGACTTCCTTGTTCACATAAAGATCACAGTACTGTCAGACAGCTGCATTATTCATTATGTGTTTAATATTTTATCTCTCTAGACAGCAGTATCTGTATAAGCACAATTAAAATGTCTGACGTAGACAGAGTTGATTTTAATACAATCAGTGAAATTTGTTTCCATGATCCGATTGACCTTAAAGCTCAATGGTTTAAATGGAGAGAAGGGAAACCAGGCTGAGACTCATTTGATGCAGTGTCTGGATGTCACTCATTTTACTTTGAACAACTAGCCAAGAAAGATTCTTTATTTGACCTACTATCATCACACTAGTCAATGTAACTGTAAGATGTTCTAAGCTATATCAAATTAAGTTAAACAGACAAGGCCATGATGACAATGAAAGAAATCTCCTTTTAAAAATGACAGAACACACAATCTGTCACTAGCATAAAATTTAATAAATTCATATGGCTTGTATTTACCCATTAAGACTTCTAGGGGTAATTCTTTTATCTACATGGCATCAGAGTTACAAGTATGGATGCAATAAAAGCTGGGTAGGAAATAGTCATCTCACTCTCCAGCCCCCAGTTCATCTCATAGGGAAGGATCACATCTATCAGCAACTCCCTGCTCCCTAAAGAATGTCCAGTTTGGTTTCAATGCACAAGAAGTCCCAGTGAACTGTATTTTGCAGCATACAGCAATTAAAAAAAAACTTTTGCAGAACAAGGAGAAAATGGAAGTCCAATATGCAAACAGCGGAACTGGTACAAGCATTTCACGGTTGCTATCTATGTCATTAACGGGTCATTCTTTCATACATTAATTTCTATAGAGAAAATAAATAGTTGAAATTGCAGCTATTCTCCATATTCAGTCTTGAATAAGGGTCTCTTAAGAACTATGGAGAAAAACCACACTCCAGAAACCCAACCTTAGGACTTCACAAATCTCCTTAGAGGTTTATAGTTTCCAGTGATCCTCCATTTTATATATATATATTTTTTTTTTAAAAAAAATGAACCCAGGAGTATTCAAGAGTATGCTGCTTATTTAAGACAGTTAAATAAAACCAGTATTTACCAGCATCAGCTCTGGGAGATGGTGGGGTGGAGATCAGACATAACAAGAACAACCCCATCCCTAGTGCTATTTTCCTACAGTAATTTTAATCAAAGTGATTTTGCTACTAGCCCTGAAATAATGTACATGGCTTAGCTCAGTAGAAAAAACAAAACCAAACCCAACAAACAACAAGCAACAAACAAAACAACAAGGCTAAATGAACCAAAACAAAGGAAAAAAAAAGTGATTTTACCTGAACTTTCTTCAGCATCCTTGCTGAAGCTGGTGATGTTTCCTTCATGACTGCTGCATAACAACATGTAACAACCAGCTCCTCACACCAAATATAGCAAACCAAGGGATCCCTGTACACAGAGGGGAGAACCTGGGCACGGGTGGCTGCAGAACCAGCCAGAGAGATCCCTGGGCCACCACAAGCAGACACACATCAGCTCAGAATTGTGTTGTGATCTACCTTCCCTCTTTAAAACACATCTGAGATCTTCCCAGGAGTTCACCCACCTGGAAATAAAATTAAGAAGCATAACTGCTGAGTACAGGGTTGAAAACATTTGAATACATGGTAAAAGTTCTGGACAAATTTTTATCTTGTGTGGAATGGGAACAAAAAGAGATACTGTATTGTTTTACCCCCCTCTCAAAAAGAGGGAAAGACTCAGTATGCGGAATAGACACTTTCATTATAAACCTGGAAGTTTCATGATATAGGTAATCTTGAAAACATAAAGGAATAATTTGAGACAAAACTTTTGTGGATGTTTCCAGCTTACAAAAAGGCAATACAGAGGCACAAACCTAACCATAAAGATATGCTTTGCAGGCAGGAAGACCATCTGAGCCACCCTGGAACTGAAATCAAAATGAGGAGTGCTAGCAGCACAGAACAAGGAGATGAGGCTTAAACTAACAGAACCCAGAAGTGAGGAAAGAGGATCAAATTTATCTGTGAAGGGAGGGGAAAATAACTAACTAAATCTTCTCTTCCTCCATTTCCCATTAGCACTGGTCAATGCGCCTGGACAATTTCTCCCTTTCCAATCCAGACTATAGCTATATTGAGATGAGCTGTATTTCCAGATGAGAGTGAGCTGGTATGTGAACATAGTAAATGACAGCAGTATTCTTCTGTCAGAACAAGCTACCAGCTGCTTGGCTGCTAAATTAGCAACTTTCCTATTAGATCAATAGGACCAATTCAGTTCCAGGTGGATGAGGGAGCCACTGAGATGTATTCTCCTGCAGCACTGCTAAGTGGCACCATTAGAATGAAGAATTGTGGCCAAGTGCTATTAATATGCCATCGAAGCAATCTGTGACTGCGACACAAATGTATGGATCTTAGAATATCCATCAAAGGGCAGATATTGCATTCAGAGTCTGTGGAAGCAGACATGAAGGACATCCTCTGCACTGCATGGCAGAAGTTCAGGATAAGCCGCAGAGGTCTGGGAGATGACAGCAACATGGTGCCGCCAAGGTGCTGGATGCTTAAGAGTTCAAGCAGTCAGTCTTCATTTTCTCTCTGTGCAACCTCAAGCTTCCCAAAACACTTGATTGTGTTAACCACAAAGGAGTAATTTTAAAAGTAGTTGGCCTGACTGTAGATTCTTAATGAAACAGTCAGCAACCTAGTGCCTAGTTTCAGAGAGGAAGCCCTCTGGAAGAAAAAGCCTTCATGGACCTAAAACTGTGGACTAAAGCACTGAATAGAAATTCTTATTTAGTAGTAATAATTCCTATTTAGTACCAGGCAATGACACAAAGCTCCTTTTACCCTAGGGCAAAATTACTCCTTTCTGTGTTATTGAGAAGTCCCATCATAATGAAGGTAATGAAGTTTATCAGCATAATTGACTGAGAGGTCATAAGTACTGTTGACTTTGATCTGCTGCAAATACCAGCCAGAGTCTAGAGGTGAAGCGTAAACTGAGTCAAATGTAGAAGAAAGAGCTGAGGTAGAGACAATCCAGGAATGCGATGTAAAGTTACATCCAATTCTTAACAAGTACTTGGAGTAGAACACCAACGGGGTGGGGCTGTCTATCCATCTAACATCAAATATCTGAGGATATACGAAAGATTCCAGCTGATTCATCCAGGAAACATTCAGACAAAGGAGACAAAAGAACTCAAGTAACAAATAGCTATATCTCCGTATCCTTCATATTGCTGAGCAGACCCTGAGTGTGTTGAAGGCAGCTAGTACATAGCACTAAACTGTGGGGATGGTCCAAGACCTGGGACCAGACATTTATCTGGGTAAGTAAATAAATAAGCAAAGCAGTACTCATAGCATATTATTTTATGATTAATATTAAAAGAGCTAAGCTCTCTCAAGAGCTAGCCAAAACTGCACCACTGTGACAAAGAGGTCAACCACAGCAGCCTTAGAGCAATGCCAGTAGCTTAGCATACATGATAGCAGTCCTGACAATATGGAAGGCATTATACAGAGACTAAAACCACCTTGCTCACTGTTGCCAGCTGAAATACCAAACAGTACGTACTTTCTAAATTGCTACACCAAGCTTTTTTGGAACAGAAGATAAAGACTTCAGTCCCTGTCAATAACTTAACATACATCTCTGAAGACTAAAGGCAATCTCAAAAAAATGGGGAAAAAAGAGAGTTATTAAAGGAGCTGAAAATTATCCACACTGCAAGATTAAGCAGATTGCAAAGGGCAAAAGATACATCCTGCATCCCCTCCTGCCAGCTGAGAGATGAAGTCCCCCTCAAGACTAGATTTTGTCTGAGAGGATTTATGTACTCTCCCAGCAGAATTAAGGATTGACGCCCTGAGATAAATAGCACTTCACATGAAAAAGCAGAGAAAAAGCAAAATAGTACGTCAGGTTATCGGTCCTGGGGCTTGACACACGCCTGCATGGTGCAGTGCAAGTTGAAGAAGACAGAGGAAGAGGTGTTCATAAATATGGGAGAAAATGGAGCGGTTCTATTCTCTTTAATTGGCAGGGAGCATGTAATTACAGCAAATATCTCCTCCAAATCCTGAGATTTGGGCTATGTGAAGGCTTTGTGATCTTTTGGCCAGTATTATCATGTGTAAACAGAAGCAGATATTGTACTTTCCAACATAATACCTTCAAAAGACAAGCCAAAATACAACACACTAGAATTAAGCAGTTCAAACCCAAACAGAAATTTATGCACACATCATCTTCACCCAGACATTCATCAATAAAAAGAGCTTAGTTGCAAAGGCAAGGCAAGTAGGAAGGAATCAACATCTTTTGAAACTGGATGACTCCACTGCAAACTCCCAGGAACTGCAGAGGTGCCCAGCACTGGCCAGAGAAGTAAGGCTCTTTGCAAGCAAAGCAGTGTGCTGAACTGTGAAGCACATGCCATGGGAACAGCTGGGAGAGAACCAGTTGGGCAGATGAATTGTTACAACAAGATGGCAAAGGCCAGAGGCCACTACACACAAATGCGCCAGTCCAAGTGCAGTTGTCAGGTAGCCGCAGAACAGAAAGAGCAATACTCTTAAAAATCAGCAACTGTAACACTGAAAGAGAGCTACCAGTGCAGGAAAACGATGGAGGCAAAAGCAAAGACAACTGTGAAGCAGCTGTACAGCAGCTGTACCAGATCTGCATCAGGTAAGCTTCAAGCTAGCCTTCAGTTTGTCCAACACCAGCAATTCGGCCCCATGGAGGGCCAGTGGGAAGATGCCCAATGCCATACAACCTGCCAGAGAAACTGTAAGGTGATAGACGAAATTTTACTATCTCCTGTAAAAATGCACTAGAAGTGGGACATCACTGAGAGTTATTTAGAGGAATTTGAAACTAGAAGATAGTCTGGGCTGATAGGAGAAGCACCAGCAACCTCTGGCCTCAACAAAAGAGCAAAATTTGCAAAATAATCCCTGCCTGCCCTGAAATGACAAAAATTATAACAAACACTTGTAGCAACCTGTGTAACCCTTGGAAGGAGGAATAGACCTTACACAGAAAGCAGGTTGAGGTCTGCTTTGTCTCCATATCTCCATGGCTAGTACTGTAGCTACATTTCCAGCACCTCTGCAAATAGCTAATTCAGATGCATGCTGCTACATGACTGACAAAACATAGTGGTTTTCTTTTCATTGCTGAGAAAGATTATAACATTATTTCTAAATACCCAATACAAGGAATACTGAAGTTATAAAAAAAAAAGTGAGCTTAAGTTTTCTAAAATCAGGGGGGAGAGGAGGTGGGGTTGTTTCCTTCAGCATTTTACTTCTGTAATTAGTGATTCTTAGTTTTGCCTCCACAGGTTTTAGATAAAATAAAGTTTTCCTTCCCTGCGTTTATATTTGCTAATGCATTATTTACAAGTATGTAATCTGCTTTAAACTTCAGTCACGTATCTAGCAGTTTTGGAGCTATGATGATTTTATATTAAATCCTACAGCTTGCAAAGTATAATGTCAGAGACAGTAAGAATAAACTTTCTCATTAAATATTAAAATTATTAATACTAGACAACACTGCAGCAGAGTTAAGAACCAATATAGATTCCAGTCACCATAGATTCTGTTCACCAGGTGTATCTCCAATCAGAAGAAACAGAAAACTTACTGCAAAACTACTTAAGAAACAAGAAGAGAAGCAATAACGATGAAGGTGAATATCAGATAATGTGTCTCACACATCTCCTTATGAAAGTCACCCACCTTCTAAGCCAAGAGGTGGAGATCCCCTTCTCACCAAGAGAGGGAAATCTCAAACAAAACCAAAATCTCTTGCAATTATTGTATATGTTTTGATAAGAAATTTCACTTGCCTGAGAGATCATTAGTCATTTTTCATTACTGAAGAGTCTCAGCAGAGTTACACCATAAGCAATGTCACATTGTCATAGGTCATGTAGCACCACTCACACACTGTAATTTGCTCTGAATGCAGACATTTACTGCTTCATACGGACCTACTTCATGCTAATGGTACAGTAATGTTGACCAGGGTTTTTTTCCAAGGAAAAAAGGACATAGTAATTCATAGGCAAGTGACCATTGTAGCAAGTAGCCACATTTCTGAGAAGATGCTCTGCTCCTGCTGTTAACGATGTTACTTCCTGTTAACCAGCTAAGGCTGGAGTAATAATGTTTAAAAAGTAAAGCTGTCAGGGTCATTCTTCTGGGGGCTCACTGACCACTACCAACAAGAAATAAGCCATCACACGGAGCAAAGGCTTTGCAGTGAGCTGCTGATAGCATTGTGCAATGCTGCTGCAGACTGATGCCATCACTGAATTGACCTTGGCCTGGGCCAGTCCCAAAACAGGGAGAATGGAAGCCTGATGCCCTGCTGCTGCCCAGAGGATGAAGGGGTGGAGTAACAACCTCATTTTTGAGAGGACATCTCAAACTCAGATGCTGCTGCTTCACATCCCGTTGGGTTGCCCTTAGTCTGCCTTTCCTGGCCTCTGGCTTAAGCACAAAAAAAGCAAGGTTGGCTGCTCCCTGCTGCAGCCCTCAGCAGCCACCCAGCATATCTCTGCCAGGAGCCAGCCCTGCCCTCCTAGCACTTAGACCCTTGCTTTGCTCACTTTCAGCCCATGCCGCATCACCTCTAGGATTACTTAGGCTTCCTCCACAGCTCCCCCTCTTGCAAGCCTGCCACCCTTTCCCCACCCAATCTCTTCTGTCACTCAAAGGTTCCCCTTTGTAAAAATGTCCTTACTCTCTGTCTCCTTTCAGTTCCCTTACAACACGCTTTCCTCCAATTCCTCTGTCTTTGATCTTTTAATTAATCTGGTTTTATTTGTTCAACTGCAGTACAAAGTCTTTGCAGGAGTTTTCCATACTGTTGTATATTGTCTCCATTATTTAATTCTCTAAAGCCCTCTAGAGATTGCTTATTTACAGGGCATCATATAATTATAGGAAGGTTTTCAGATTGTGATGGAAATGAAGTTGTCATTGTGAAAGTAGCACTGAAATATACTGTGGATTTAATCCACTGTTTAAGTCATACATCCATGTACAAACAACAGCTAAGTTCCAAAACCATGAATGTAGGTTTCATAGTAAAAACAATTTACTCCCAAACAAAACAAAAACATCCTCATATAATTGCACCCACTAAAATTATCTATTAATTGCATCTTAAAATCAGTATTCAGAAAAAATGCTCCAGCAGGTGGTAAACTCCATGCCATTCACAAATATTGCAGTATGTCAAATGGTACTTTGGTATAGTATTTAATGAAAGCAAAACCCTGCTTCTCTAACAGCTGGAAAATAACACTGCTGGAGCTGGTAGAACACAGGAGAAAGCCTGCTCTTCAGTCCACGTAGCCCACACTGGAAGCATTGTCCTGCTCTCCTGAGATGCAAGGAAATCCTTATGTAGTGAATCCATGTTAAAAATATTTCTACCTCAGGCTACAGCAGAAAGCAGAGAAGATCAGAGACTACCATTATTTTCTTTCCAGTGTGTTACTATTTATTAGAGTCAGTAAATTAACTTATCCACCAGAATGCCTTCATAACCATAGATAAAAGGATTAACTTAATATGCACTTATGGATCGCAGCTGCAGTACTCTAGGACTCCTGTACCAACGCTGTCATTCTGGTTACTAGTGGATGGCTTATGCCAGTTGAAAGACATAAATGCAAACTCAAATGTTCTTTTTAGACAGAGATTCTACAGCAGTTTACTCTTTTAAGCTTAGGCCTAAAGGTTTTTGTCTGTTCCAAAGCAGCCTGCATTTGAGATTGACTAAGTAAGCCATATTTCTGAAACTCAGTGCAGACACCTCATTTAAACATCAACTTCCACTTGGGATTTTAAGGCCAAGGTTCCTCTGGTAGTCTCATCATAAGACTAAAGTTCTTAATTAAAACCAGAAGAAATTAAAACCTCAAAAACATAAACTTGCTTTAAAGGATGTTGAAAAAAGTATTTACAGTTGACTTAGCACATGGTTTCTGGCAAATAATTCAAATTATTTCACCTAATATAGAACTAATTTTGTGTCTCCCTACTTGGAATTCCATCTATCATCATGCTGCCCATTAGCTTCATTCTTTTGGGTCCCATCAGAGATTTGTAGAATGTTTTCTAGTTTTGCCTTGCCTAAATAATTCTTTATCTTGAGTAAATGTTGCTGCATTGGAATTCACTCTACACAGAGACCTTCAGTTTTCTCTACCAAGTCCAGTGTCTGCTCTCTTTCTGCTTCCTCATGGTCATGTACAGCCTCGTCCATGCAGTTATGACTAATCTCCTCCTGCCTTGCACGTTTTACTTTGCCCCAAACTACTTTGGAAATGTGTACTTTTGGTTTGCTCCTTCACTACAAATCATCTCTCTTTCCTAGAAAATCAATCTGGGATTGACAAGGCATCAGACAAATTTCAGTATTTTTAATTCATGACTTCCATGTCACACACATCCTCTCTTATCTCTGCCTTCTTTGTTCAGCTCATTCCATTTTTCAGGAAAATGCTATAGCAGTCTCTGGCATTACAGGCAGAAATCATTTAAGACTCTTACAACCAACTAAAATGTTTCATAGTAATTGCTCAAACTGGCAACATTTAAGATATTATAATGTCAAAAATGCCATTATCAGACATTTCCCTGACTGCGGTGCTCCAGGGAACTCCAACAACATGTTTGATTCAGGAGTTATCTTCAAACAAGTTTTCCAAAGAAAACCCACACTACTGAAATATCTTTAAATGAAAGCAATAAAGGTCCACTTGGTTAAAAAAAAAGTCATTAGAGAATAATACTCACCTACTAGATGTCTCTGTCCTACCCATAAGGTATTAATCAGAAAATCAAAACAAAGTAAATGTGAAGAACAAGGATTTTTCTGACGCTCTCTTTCTATTGTGTATTTTTATATCCATTTGCAAAAAAAACACATAAATATATTTCACAAGTCATCAGTCATCGTAAGTAGTAGTCATACTTGCCATCTCTGCAAAATACAGCCATAATGATATTCTAAATCTATCAACATTAACATTCCAGATTTCCCTAGGGAACAGTACGGCAAGAAGGAAGATCTTCCAGGCTTCAGTAAAATGTAGTAATACTGCACAATTCCCCCGGGGCAATCCATTTCAGAAGTTGCATTAATGACAAGGAAGGTAGAGCAACACTTCCAAACAAAACTACACAGAATACCAGAGCTGAACACTACCAATGACTTCTATCTTGTGTTTATAGCAAACTCCCACAGTATACCGACTTTTAATTGTGTTTGCAGTGATACTGCCTTGTGAATTTCTTATGCTATCAGTTAAATGTGGAAAAGCTTTCCTCTTTAGAATAAACTGAAGACAATATATCTATCTACACAGTAAACAGAGATGAATGAGATAAAAAATGTAAAATTCCAGGAAATGAAGTGACCTCAGGAATAATAATTTCAGCTTAAAACAACTGACCGTGAGACTGACCGAGGCTTATCTGGTTCCTGTCCTATCACAATGGTGAACATTATATTTCCACATCATATTTCATTCCATTTTTCATTCAGTGCTTTATTTTACTACATGAAATATGTGGTGTTAGTGAAATATGGGCTACAAAGCCCCCAACCCCATCATCAGTGATGTGATCCACACACGTGTGGAACAGTTGAACACTCACCTAACAGTTTCACAGGAACCTGGTAGCAACATGCAAAGCCCTCCAAGATACTGTAATAACTGACAGTATATGTGTCATGACCCAAAAAAGAAACAAACACCTTATTTTTCTTTGTTTTTTATTGTGGAAGCCCAGGCTGATCTGGCTAAATACCAGAATGTCATTGTGAAAATTATATCTTATTAATGTTTTCCCAGCAAAAGACACAGGCAACTGCTGTCTTACTACACATTAAGCTCTTTTTTATTATTATTTGCCTGAGGTTACCTTAACCTATGGCCTTAATAAAAAACCAAACAAAGACCAACCAACCAAACAAAAATCAACACACCAAAACCAACCCCTAAACTTTTTTCTTTTTCTGTTTTCTTTGATATAGGATTTGTAATGAAATAATAATGAGCCACTCATTTGGTACTAAAGGATCTGGGAAAAGAGATCATTTTTGTATGACATCCCATTCTGAGCACATCTTTTTCTCTAGCATTCTCTAGCACAATTGTATTTCTTGTAAATAGAATAAAAATCACTATTCCCAAATCCTTTGCAACAGAGTTCAAATTTCCTTATGACGAGTACTGTTAGCTGGAGGCTATGAAACACAATGAACTAATGGAGCCTTCTTCAGTCATCAGTTACCTCAGAGGCACACTCATTTTAATTTAACTGGAGTGATTTTTGACTACATAATTACCACCTGGATTGCCTCTAGCAGGATTTTGCTATACAGTTCTTAAAAATATCAGTGCATTGCTTATCTAATTCTATGCTTGTTATAAAACTTTCCTTCAGACTCATAATAGCAAGCCAGAGTTAATAGTAGATACTGAGCCTATACAAGAGCTTAAGGCAGGGAAGAGATGGCAAGTAAGCTCATGTTTTTCTCTCAGCACAGAATCAAATTAAAATGTCACTAGGTTTCATTTCATTTACCACCCCATCTCCTTAGAATCCACCCGCCTTCTTGTTTAAAGCACATAAGCATTGCTCATAATTTTGCTCAGTTTTACCGAGGATATGTTACTGAGGATCAGGCTTTATTGGATGATGAACTTCTTGAAATTGTCAGTTAAAATGTAGCCACTCTAAACCATATAAGCCGTTTTGAAATACTGAGTGATATTTACTAAAGTAACAGTGGATTGTTATACAGTGATTTAGCAACAAGATGCTAGTGACTGCGGGTGCAGCCAAGCTCTCAGTGAGATGTTTCACTGTAATACTTCGAGATGACACAGTTTCTTAGCCTACATCTGTTCTCAGATACAGCAAGAGACATTTAAGAAGTAACACATAAGAAAGATAAACCTTATGTGAAATGAGGTTACATAGTATCTGGGGCTCTTTTAAAGTATTACCTGGAGACATGCCTCCTAAAGAAGTCTCGCATGTAGGCTTTTGAACCTGAAACGTTAGCAGGAATTAGAGTCCTAATCCTAACAGACATAAAGCATCACAAAGACCACAGGCATGAAAGTACACCCAGCTCAGAGGCTGACAGCTTGTGTAGATTCATAGCCTAACCTGATGTAAGGTCAGCATCATAAGAGATGCTCTGAGACCTTGTTTGCTTAATAGGAGCAGGTAATGCCTATAATGACATTAAAATGGTGCCCAAAACCTGGTGCCATAATACCCCCCAACAGCATCAGGTGGGATGACGCTTGCGTTGAGGGTCTCACTGTAGAGCTCAGCAGGCAAACTGACTCTGCGAAATACAAACTCTGCTTCATCAAGGCAAGTGTCACAGCAACATGGGAAAAAAAGGCAGAAAGCAAATTGAAAGGTCACTCAGCATCTCTCTACCTTTTGTATTGGGAGAGCAAAGTCATGTGGGACATAAACCAGTTCAACCCATGCAGGATAGTTTGCATGAGTGATTATACAGGCCCCTGCCCTGTTCCCAGACAGTCTTCTACAGCGTAGCAATCTCCTCACAGTTAGAAAATGTTCCTTAATGTCTAAAGCTTCTTAGCTACAGGTGAAAGTCTGTTCTTCTTGATCAACATGCTGTGGAAAGAACAGACTATTCCTTTCCTGTCTGCTACAACCTTTGATGTGACATAACCAATGGGACAAACACCCTCTCAGTCTTTTCTCTGTTGGACTGAAAACCAACAGTTTCTTGGCTGTACTCTTGCACACCTTGTTTTCCAGGTCTTGACCACCTTTGCTGGTCTCTCCCAAAATTTCTTTCCTCAGCTTTTCCACTTCTTCTACAACGGCACTGCCCCAAACTCAGCAAAATTCTGCAGCTGAGATCTTCCTTCTGCCAGCAACAGAAGGAGGATTTCTCCAGGTATCTTCCAGACAGCTATCCTCCTCCCACATCCCAGTATTTTGCCTGTTTAGCAGCAGTACATTATTGGCTCACAGTCAGTTTTTGTATCACTGTAACTCCCCCTCCCCCAGATCTTTTTCCAGAAAACACCTACTTCTTCTTCCCCATCCTCCACAGTTGTAGTTGATTTCTTTCTGCCTAAATGTGGTCATCCCAACTGAATTGAATCTAATATTTTTTTCCAGACCATTTTTCCAGTTAATCTGACTATTTTGAGTTTGACTTCTGCCCTTCAATATATCTGCACAATTTCTGACAGTTTGGTGTCATGTGTAAATGTACTCGGAGTAGATCACGTTCTATCACCCCAGTTTCTAAAAAACTACTGTATACTACCAAACACCACATGACCGCTCTAAAAAGTTCTGCACTACACAGCCTTTCAGGATAACAGGTTTATTAGCTAGCTCGTGCCTATTTTTTTCAGAACAACACGGTATGCACCTTGTAAGAGTATCAGGCTTCAGTAGTCTGCTAATGAAAGTGGCATGAATGACTTTGTCAAAAATCATTACCAAAGCCAAGATATGCATCAATAACTCTCCCATATCTAGAAAACACATTACTCTGTCACGGGAAAAAATGGGATGACTTTCATGCAATTTCTTCTTGACATAATTTGATGGCCACTTCTCATCTCCTTGTTATTTTCTAAATATGTATCAAAAGCTTAGTAATTTTTTTTGCTTAGTAACTTTTCATTTTGTTTGTTTGTTTTGTTGTTTTGTTTTGTTTTTTCCTCAGGGAGTAATGCTAAACTAACTCATCAACAATGGCTCTCTTTTCCCTCCCTCTATAAAGGTGATGAATTAATTTATTTTATTTAATTTTTTCGCTAGTAAAACAGTCCTGAATTTTCTTGATGGACTGTGATACTTCTAATATATTAAGTTCAAATTAAATCTTCTGCCTGCACTGTAAATAGTCAAATTACCTTGTCAGTATTGTGTTCTCCTCCTCATTACCGTAAACAGCTCTTTTTAAGCCAGCCTGTCCTTTTTCTGTTCTTTCTGCCTTTGAAAATATTTCTCTCCTAGATGCTTAAAATGTAACCTATTTCTACTAGAGCTCAGAACTGGAAGGCTGCTTCTTTCAAACATCCAGAAAAGCAGCAGACAGCTTTTAGACACAGAGAGTGGGGCTGATGGGTTGACTTCTGCCCATTTGCTGCTGTGGCCACACATACCCAGAACTTTCATTATCAAGGAATTTTACTCTGTAGCCCTTACCTCTGAAGTGACAGAATATTGAGAATCTGGAATTCTACGGGGCAGGTGTCAGGAATGAGAGGTATGGTTTTCTTTGAATATGCATATTTCCTTCCAATGTAACCTTTTTATGTTGCCTTGGTTTGGAAATTTGAGGAGGGGAGGGCTTCAAAGCTATCTTTGTTCCACTTGAGCACACAGCATTACTCTGATGCTGAATGAATAAGGCAATGCCAAAAAGCCTCACTTCTGTTGAAACAAGGAACTTTCAGAACCTCAAATATTTTTCATTTGATTCATGAGGCTCTAAGTGTTGAATTTAAGTTTGCAAATCATTTGAACCAGCCTAAAACTACATATAATTTATTTTGATCAAATACACTTTGAAATGTTTGCTTTGTGTCTCTGTTTTCTGTCTCAACGCACCAAGTTATCACTTTTTATTTGCCTATGAATTAATTCTTGTTTTATACAGTTTTATGTATTTGCAAAATATGGGAAGTTTCTCAACAAAAGAGGAAGTGCATACCATCTTGTCAAAAAGCATATGCTGCAAAACAAAGACTGCTACAAATCAAAGATTTGCAAAAGCTGCTTAAAAAGAATTATTATTAAGCTCTTATTTACATTAGCAAAATAACATTTCTATAATGCTATATGAAGTAAATTAAATGCCTTAGCAGAAACTTCAGAGATAAAAACATCTGGCAAAAAAAAAAAATCTAAGGGATTTTATTTGTAACCTGCCCTCTTCCTTCACCCACACTTTGTTGTTGACATTCAGATGTCAAATAACAAAAAAGCTCAATTACTCACAGATGCACAGATAAGTCTGACCCAGAGAAATAGCTGTTCAGTGTCATCTGATATTCATCTGAAGCTTTTTCCACCAAAGTTTCAGGGCACCAGGCTAGCACTGTTCTGTTGGTGTTAACAGAACAGGTAGCAGCTGTAAGAGACACAGGGTTGTTTTGTTGTTTTTTTTTTCTTATTATAAAAAATAAGGGGCTTAAGTAGCTATGCAAGAGTGAGAGGGGCAAGTAGGGAAACATCAAGGTTATCAGGAGTGAACACCAAAGCACTAATCCCAGGTTTGACCTGAATTTTCCTCACAAATGTTGGATTAGCTCAGATACTTTGCATTAATCTTTTTCATCAGACATTTTAATTCTGTGGTCTGAAAGTGCCTGGGTTTACACAGCTTCCCTCCCAAGCCTTTTTGATCCTCATTACATCATATTAACATAAAATTATACAAATACATTTCCAAATAGCTAATGGTCTTCCCTATTTACTTTACTTCTCACCGATTAAAATTGGATTCTGATTGCCTCCTGCATGTTATATATAATCTTATATTTATTTACAAACTGCCTGAGGGAATAAATTCTTGTTCTTCTTGGGACGTTATACATGCACTCTGCAGTACATGGCCCATTTAACTGAAAAAATGACTACTATAATGACACATTTTCACTTATTCCTATAAATGCTTTGGTCAGGTATTCGCAATGAATAATTTAAGAAGTTATAAATATTTTGAAATGTTTCCTTAGGATAGCTTGTAAGAGAACAAGTTCTTTTTTCTAAATTAATGATTGCACAGTAAGGAGTGGACTTCAGCAATACTCAGCTCTGTTATCAAAGGCCTTCATTAATGAATTGAAGTATGATCAGTTTATTATGAACCTTACATTAAAATGAATTTTCATGGATAATTCCTTGGTATGGGAGTTGAGGGATCAAAACTGAAAATGAAAGGGGGAAAAGAATGAATGAGGTTAGATGATGCTCATGCCAGGTAAGAAAGGAACGACACAGATACAGTTTAACAACTCTATGATTACCGTTGTTATGGACTAACAATATAGCATTTAGTTACATTCACATTTCTTCCCCCCCAAAAAGAGATTAAACAGTCAATTAGGATGATATATACTGTACTAGAAAATTGGAGTTTCTGAGACAGGATGTTAAGTTTTGACAGTTATATCTGCATGAAGAAATAGCAAGAAATCTGGTCTTTGAAAGTGTTTGCTATGCTCCTGAATTTTCAATACAAATTTTAACAATCAAAAGAAAAAAAAAAAGTGAAAGGAGCTGAGGGTGTAAGAGAGACATCAGAGTGCAAGCTTTCCCTGGGTTCTCCCCTTGATAACCTGTGGCCTTTCCCTGCAAGCACCTTTCTACCTCACCAAATGGCGTTACACCTCAGGAAGCTCTGACAGGAAAAAAAAAATTGAAGTAGCAAGGTAAATTCCTGCCGCTGAAATTAGAGGAGCAGAGGAACAACATCTTTATGAAATTCTCTGTCTTTCCACGGTGTTTCAGACTGCTTCATGTCATCAGCATTTGTTTTGCTATGGAGTAGAGGCAAGAGGGAGCTTTGCTGAATTATGGTGCCACTGCTTAACGTCCAAAAAGATATATTCATGCTCTTCAAAAAACCAACTATATTCATGCTCTTAAAAAAAATATTAAAGAGGTATCTGGTTCCAGTTTATTCAAATTACCATTGGTTTTCCTCACTCCTGCAACAAATACATGATCTGCTCACAGCATACAGTAGGTTCGTTGGGATTCAAAAATACTGTACTGAAAAAAAATGTAAGCAGTATCAAAAACTAAGAATTTCTACTGGGTTAAGAAAAACCTGTCTCTTCCAGCACTTGCTTCCAAGTTACTCACAATAACATCATTTTAAGCACCTTCATGATTACTATCTAGATGCCTTTCCAGCCCTGCGAACTTCTGCAATAGGTATATATTATATTCAATATTAACAGTAGCATAAGTGCTTCTTTGTAGCTTGCCTGTAATTTTTAGTTCATCCCTTTCTTTCTCCCATTTCTCAATTGGATTTCTTTTCTGGGTACAACAGCCACAAAAAAGTAAATTGCTTTGAGACCACAGAGGCTGAAAAGGCATTTTTGAGCAGTACAGCAAATAAATTCACAGGGAAATCAAAACACATGGGAAAGTGAAAACCACCTACGACCTGTGGTCACAGTCAATAGGAGAAGCAGCTGCTAAGCCCAGCCCCAGATTTGGAATGCTGCCCTTCTGTCTAGAGTATCTGAGACCAACCCTGTGGCAGCCTATACCAGTTGGACCAGCAACTACCTACCTCACAGTCCACTGCTGACAGCAGCTGCCACACTTGGATGCTCACAGCCTCTACCTGAAAATAATTTTGGTGCTAACATAGAAGAGACAAGACTTTCAGAAAGTAATCCTAAAAGCATTTGCTATAAAGGGCTGAAGAAATGTGCCCTCCTATGCTGTCTCCAGTTCTTGGAGATCTGTCTGGAGCATCAGGTCAGTTCCCTGAGTATGAATGACCAAGGACAAAGTACGTGATGAGTATTTGTTACAAAAAGCAGCAGGGATTTTCCCACTTGCCTAGGCCTGCAACATCACACAGCAGGAACAGCCTAACATAGAAAACAAATTGCCTTTCTCTTTTTTCCTTCTTAATTTACAGCTTGCTTAGGTGAGTAACCTCAGCACATCCAAACCTCAATACTATAAGCAAACAGCTCAAACACGGATCTGCCATACCAATCCCTGAACTGACACCAAAGTTGCAAAGCAAATGAAAAAACAGTTCCAGAAGGATTCCTAGTCTGGGAGAGGAATTGATACTGCATTTTTAGGTAGGTACCCAAAGTTACTAGCCTCACAATGGCCACACTATTTTCATTGAACACAACGATCCATTTCCTCTAAGATCCCTATGACTCTCTTGCCTGATGAACTTTCCATATACATTCATTAATCAAATTTTTCTTTAATAGAAACAGACCCTCAGCTTAAAGCCTACAAGACTGATAATACCCTGGGTAACAAGTTCCAGGATATTAACTCCCCACAGGAGTGTTACCTTCACATGCCAAGTAGGGAAGACCAAGAGTCACAACAAAAGAGACACCACAACAAAAAGCAGAAACCCAGAACTCCCCTTCATGGTGACAGACAGCAAGGTTCAGCATGCTATCTCCCATCATATTCAGCTTTCATAGAGGCTTGGTCTTGCAAACTCATAAACACATGAGTAATCTTGGCTAATATAAAAGCAGAGGAATTAGTCACATGAATAGAGAATTACAGCTCAAGCCCATTATTTACCAGAGTACGCAGCTGGTAACAAAACCAGTCATCTTTACGTTCATAAGTAAGGCCCTGGGCATGCTGTTACTATTTATTTTTTTTTTCATAGACTCACTTTATTTCTTTGAATCACTTAGCTTTTGAGACTAACTAAATTATAAAAACATTCTCTTTGCAAAATTGTAGCATGTTGCCCTCACACAATACCAAGAACCAGATGGCCATTGTTTGGCTGCTGAAGGGTCTGTGGTGGTTGTTTGCTGTCTTGCTCTCACTTAAAATGTTAACTTTAGGGCACAGTTTTTTCAGGCGATTTGCCAACAGCAGTTTCCTCAGACTGTAAGACTAGGTCTTTGAAATGCCATTGGCAAAGAGCTAACTTCTCTCTTGTAGAAGTCTGAGGACAACTCTTAAGTGCTTGGCTCTTCTGAGAATCAGACCATTTACTTTATCCTCCAACAATATAGACCTGGAAGCTCTACTTTTCTAAAATGCTGGCTTAATCAAATAAAGAAAAATTCTGCTGTTTTTAGATGTATTTATAAACATCTATCCACTTGTTCTGCAATCTCTACTTTTCACAGTGCTAAAATATTTACCCATGCATAGAGAGGAGGGGAAGGACAAAAAAAAAAGGTAAATGGAGTGATGGTGCCACTTCTGCTGGAAATAAAAAAGAAAATACTTTCAAATCAGCATTTGTCATCTAGCATTTGTTGACCAGAGTGTCATAAAAATTCTTACTCCTGAGAACAATGGGAGTATTTCACTGACAACATGATATATGTGAAATGGCAAGTGCACATAAGAAAATATGAATAGACATGATACCTTGTGGGTTTTCTGATAAGTTAAAAAGATAACAAAGAATTACCGCAACCTCATGGAATGACGCCACAGAAAGATATAGTCCTTATATTCTGAGCATTAGTCTGTCTTAAAGAGGTACATGGCTCAGCCCCACAGGATCTAAATGTCTTGAAGTCTTTCATGAATTTATTCTCATAAAGAGAAGATGAGTCAGAAAAGTTACCCACCTTATTCTACTAGATGCACACAGCCTCTCTGATACTCATTTGGTCACACCAGAAGACTATCAGCAGACAAGAAACAGACACTGCAGAGACACGTCCACCCAACTTCCTTAAAATTATCATTTTCAACTTATAGATCTAGCAGAATGAAAATGAGAATATTCAGGTAAGTAAAAAAGTTCAAAGCTGTGATACTAATAGCTCATCTACCACCAGATTCAGTTGCAGGCCCACCAACATAAAGAAGCTCTTGACTCAGTGTGTAGTCTCAATTGTAGTATTATCAAAATGCTAATAAATCAGTACACTTGGTCTCATTACAAATAATTAGTTAATTCTCTAGTTTTGTGTTTAAATAGTCACCACAGGTACACACATATTTGTATGTCTGTAACTCCATTTTCATTTCAGGTGGTTACCCTTCAAAAAGTGTCCTGTATTTAATATTTTTCTTTACCTGAAATGCGTGTATTTCCTTAGAAGATAAGTGGTTTGCTTGAGAGCACACTGCATGTCAGAGTGACTGCTAGTGTCAGGACTTGCAGCCACTACCTGCAAGTTTTCAGAGATTTCTATCCGTATACATCTGGACTGTGTTCCTTCTTCTTCTGACCTTCCAGGCACTTCTGGACACAGATGTAGTTTGAAGGATCAATATCAGTGACAAAATCATCACATTTAAACTGGGAACAGCTTAAAACTTGGATTTCTTGACTTTGAGTACCACTGATATCTTCCTGTTACAACCATTACCTGATCAGTCTGCAGCTACACTCTGCAAGAAAAGGAATGGCTAATGTTTCAATTTTACAGATACATGTAAAGACAAATAAAGGCTGAGTATTTTCTGAAAATCTCACCCTATGTTGCCAGCAGAGCTCTAATTACATTGATACTGGTTGTAATCCAAGTTAATTGCACCTTTAAAATTTTTTTTTAAATGAAGATCTTATTTCACAGGGTACACTCAGGACAAAAGCTCTCTGATTCCCTTTTACAGGCTCCAGTTCAGAAAACTTGAACATACAGAGGATAACTATCTTATTCTCTCTGTTTTCTTTGAGTGTTTTCCTACTATTTGATGACACATTAGGAATTAACATCTTGAAAAAAAAGAGAAAAAAGTAGAGGAGACATCTTTTGTGTTGTTCGATATTTTCCCTATGCTCTGCAGCCTAGTAGCTCTTCTAAGAGAAATAAATTAGCCTGCAGCACTGATTTTTCCCCAGACACCTCTATTACTTTGAATTTGCATCCTTATCCTGTATATTATGTATGCCTGTGCGTCACTGTGCCTGAATTAGACTACAAGTTCCTTGCAGCAGAAGACCTTATTCTGTTCACAGCACTACATTCAATTTTGATGTTCAAATAATAAAGTAATACAGGAAACATAATGGCAAGAAAAATCAACCACAATATGCTTAATGCAATATTGACTACAGGTCTAACAGCTACTAGAAAAAATTGATAGGCAGCAGAGCCTAAACATTCACAGCTGAAGACTTAGAAAGGTAGCCCCACAGACTTCAGATGATCATTTCTTTTCATAAACGCACATCGTGGGAGCTCTTCTACTGAGGGAGAACAGCTCTTCCTAAAATAACTCCCTGCATGGAAATGCTTATTCTGAAATGCTAAGCATTAACTCCTGCCTCTTCCTTTTTCAGGCTCACACAAGGCTGGTGGGGTGGAAGGGGCCACATTCCACCTTGATGCTGAGCTTTCAGAGCGGATGGGATCCCCCAGTGTTTCTTATGCAAGGGTGTGCAGCAGCAGAGGGGATATGATTTTCAGCTCAGTGCAAGGCAGCAGGAAGAAAAAGTTCCAGGACTTTTCAGAACTGCATGAAGAAATCTTGGAGGAGCATAAGGAGGACAAAGAAATCCCCTTTCTCCTGAAAGATTCCATAAAAGAAGTCCTGCCAGCAGAGGCAAATATAAACCAGTTCATATGAGCCCTCCACTGCTGTTTGTTCTCCTTTCCCCATCTTGATTCTCACACTTCTCACAACACTAAGAGCTGCTGCTTGAAGACACTGTGATCAACAAGGGGGCTTGGTCTCATTTTAAACCCATTATACCAACAGCCTGCAGGAGTCACCAAGAAACAAGCACCAACAGCACAAAAGTATTTCTACAAGCACTGGATTTCTTCAACATATTAGTAACTTTACAAGTTCTGATGACATAAACAGACCTAGTCCTTTAAAGAAATAAACTAATCACCTCAAAGGGTTAAAAAAAGGCCATACTTTCAGCATTTGGTTAATGCGCTACTGATGAAGCTTCATTGTTCTCTATAGCATTAGGAGCATCCCATTTCCAAACACAGTGCAGGAAATGAAGAAATTATCTGATTTAGCACCTGCTGCCTCACTTTGTAATCATTCATAGATTTGCTTGATACTGACTTGATAATCTCAGGTTTTCCATCAGAACCTTGGTTTTAGGAGGTAAGGAGATATTCTGTAATTGCATTGTTATATATTAAATTGGCATTGTCCCAAGCAGTGCATGGGATTACTGAAAATGAGCAGGATTAGTGGAAGGAAACAATATTTTCTGCCTAATCAGCAGTTTTATTCTATTGATTCTGAACAGCCCTCTGCATATGGTTTATTTCCCAGGGATGCTGACTCCTTTCTTCACTTATCTGTTCTGCACTAATCCTGCTTTGTGATCTTGCAAGTCCTGCCTTCCTGGTGCAGCTGCAGCTCTCCTGGATAGCATACAGCTGGACGCAGCCCTCTCATTTAGCAAAATTATTTTTTCAATCTATGCCTGTGTAAAATTCTGATGCATGCTGCAATACTAATGCAGCAAGCACAAGCTTTATTATATCAAAGTCATTCTTTGTGCCTCACCACGCATAGAGGAGTCCGGAAGGGAATTAGATGGGAAGATGCATCCGCATCTCCCAGCAGTGTATCACACAGGCATGTTTCCTGCTCTCTTTCCACCTGCTCCTGTGGTTTTACTGCTTGGAGATGAGCAGAGCATAGCAATAGGAGAAGGCTCTATGTCAGTTACCAGGAGATACACCAGTTGTTTCAATGACAGCAATCCTTTCAAAATGGAGAGCAGAGCTTAATCAGCAAATAGCTAGTGACCTAGAAAGACAGGTTACTAGTGCTTGGCTGCAAGATGAAAACTTAATTGAAGCTTTATCAAGTGCTTGCAGAATTTATTTACAGATCTTACAAACAGGCCCAAATACCCCATGAAGCAAAAGGGATTGTTATTATCTTACACCATCCAAACCAGTTGCCTTGCATTTCTGAGGAGCCAACCAATCCAGATGGAAATAGATGGGACTTCCTTGTGCTTTACTGTTGCCTCCCTCCTGTCAGCAATTTCCAGTGATGTCAAAGCTGTCACAGATTAAACACTGCAGTATAAGCGCCAGTGCTCAAGTTCATTTGCTCTAATCTAGAGACATGCCAAGGTCCAGGCAAGCTCTCAAGTTCTTGGCTTAGACCACGCGGGTACTAAACATGACTGGAGCAGTGTCAAACGCACCAGTCCATTTCTCATCTACCACTATAAATGTGAACACCAACCCAGGCCAGGCTACAATGCACAACCCAATAGGAAAAAAAAGAAAATAAAAAAATCCAGAAACCAGTTGACATGCATGATAAATGCTAATGGCTATGTTAGGCTTACTCACTTGCAGGAACTGGCTTATAAAACTAGTCTTTACACTGTGGATGTTTTCATAGGTACTACCATAATATCTCTAACCATCTTTGCCTCTACACATTAAAACATCCAAACTAGGAAAAGTAACTGAGGAGGATAAATATTCCTGGAGCTTCACAATGGTGTTTTGTCACAACTAAATGTGAATTAAAAGACTTAACGCATAACTGGGTCAATTTCTCCTTATTTTACTGCCCAAAACTCCCTTTCCTTGTGTTTGACAAAAGAGGAATGCAGGGGAGCAGCCTTGTTTCAAAATTTTGCCAGCCTTTCCTCGCTGATCAGTGAGGCTTCAGAAATATGAATGCAATAACCACCAAATCCTATCCAAAACTGAAACGTAAGCTTATCATACGTGTTATACTCAACTAGAGGCTGGAAATATGCTCCTTTGATTTGCTCACCCTTTTAAGCATATAAAGAGAAGTCAGCAGCCAACTGCACCATGTTCTGTCATTTTATTTTTTTGTGTGTGCACACTGATAAGAGCCATGATGTTTATTTTTTAATTGACTTTAGGAATGAATAAGAAATGTTTTGGATAAGCCTCTAGGGTAGCAGCACTCCTCTGTGAAATAAAGATCTGTCATCAATGTTGTTAATGAACAGAAACACCAGGCTTTGCAATGGTCTTACCAAACTAAGCATAAATCTGCAGTGTCAGTTCTTTCTCTTCTGCATCATCTGCAAAGTTCAAATAGGACATAACTTGGCCCTAGCTGCCAAATGGAGATGAGCAGCAATAGAGGTGAAAGCTCAGCAGGCAGGAAAGTAGCCAGCACTATGCCCTGCACAGACTGGGCAGAGGCAATGGATTATAGTAGAAGGCAGAAATCCTTACCTACAGTTCACTGGTGCTGACAAAGAGGCACCTGCTAAGTCAGGTATCAGGATGGGCAGTGCAAGAACTGGGAACTGTTGCTCCTACTGTTTTTTGAGCAAAGAATGGGACTTGATAAAATCTGGACCAATACTTTTAAGTATTTCTCCTTATGAAGACAAGAACCTTTTCAAGCTTTAGCAATAGGCTTTAGCTGTAAAAGACATTTTACTTGCTCGTGCCCCTGGATATATTTTTTTGAGAATACAATAGTATGATAAAGACAGAACGTGCAATACCTTTCTCAATTAGACTAACATATGAGATGGAGATCTTAACAACAACATGGCCATAAACAGCACCTGAGTTTGGGTGAGTTTGTCACAACACTGCAGACATTAATTTGAAAATCAAACAAACCCCTGTTCTCCCGGAGGTTCGTTTGTCTTAAGACATTGTGGAAGTCTTTCAGCCTTTCCTTGTGATTCTCTCAAATGGGTATTATTGTAGCAATGGATGAGACACTACACTCCAGCTCTTCAGAAACTTTTGCTGTTGTTGCAAAATACACAGTCAATTTAGTTTACCATACTAGATTAGAGATAAACCCAGTGATCTGAAGAAGTGACCTTCAATTTCTTTTTATCAGAAGCTCAGTAAGTTTTTGGACATCATTGGTTTAACATCATGGCAGAACATTTCCTTAACTCACTTGCAAACATAAGTGAAAACACACTCTAAGTGAGGTGCTGAACTCCAGTTTAAATGTGAGGATTGTACTCTGCACAGTGCTGAATCTTCATGCTGAATATTGCTTCATCACCAATGACCTGCTTCTGACTCTCATTCCCATGCCCCACTGCAGATGCTAAAATCGCATCAGGTAGAGAGACAATTAAATAAGGAAATGTGCTATTTTTTCCCCCTCCAATTATAATCAAAGTACATTTCAATAGAAATTTACAACTTTTAATGTATATATTTATCATCTATTTCAAACCTTGGCTAATCCATTTTTTAAAACCTCTACCACAAGACAAACTTTATTTTACACACAAGAACGAAGATCTGAAGGGATGTCTATCAGTCATCAGTGTACCATTATTGATCAATCCTCTAAAGACAAATAGGAAAAGCTGTGTCTTTCCTATATGTGCTGTTCATTCTTATATGAATCTGGTGCAGTTACAGCAATGGCTGTAATTGAGACTAATCAGCATGGTAGGCAAGGCCGAGGTGATATGACCAAAACTCAGACTACAAAATATTAGCAGAATCATAAAGGAGGTCCCCACTCTTCAGATATACTATGCTGAGATGAGTCCACTACCTTATTTTGTTTCTCTCTAGAATAATGGTTGGACTTGATGATCTTAAAGGTCTTTTCCAACCTAAATGATTCTATGATTCCCTGATAAATATTTAAAATAGAAGAGCAGTTAAATAATTAAGAAAAACTACAGTGATTCACTACAGTTTAAAACACTGATATCATTGTAATGGGAAACTGATCTAAGAACACCACCAATCATGCAGTTGGCTGAAAATATTTGCTATTAAAGTAGCCCAAGGAAGGCCATACTTAAAAATTCATAATCTCTCTGCATTTGCAGAAATACAAGGATGGTTTTGTCACTACCCTGCTACTGACCAATCTATCAGATCTGTTTGATCTAATGATGTTATTAATGAAGAAGTTTCATCTGAGTTGATGACAAAGTCTAAAGACCCACAGCAATGTACACTGTCCCTGTGGCTAACAGAACCCAAATGGATTATCTGCACATAGCACAATAAGCTACCCAAAGTGGACAGATTTCCACCAAGCCATGATTTTCTCCCTTAGTATGCAGACTACCTGTGCAGTGTCCCTGCAACTCCTCTTGGTTTGGATTTCAAAAGCAGGGTAAGAACTGGTAACTGTGCACTGCAGTTATTTGAAACAAACACACTATAAACTACTGAAACTGATTCAAATCATATTACTTTCTTGATACATTTAGGGAGAAAGCCCTGAATAAAAGACTACTTACTGTATCCATAACTGGGTCCCACTGATGGGTCTCTAAAATCTTACACATCTAGACATATCTCATGGAATTTCATTAAACCGTTCAAAAAACTCTTTCAGCTCTACCCATATTCCTTGCCTAAATGTGAACATTTTCTTTTTCTTTGGAATGTTGCAAGACAGCATCGTATCTATGGGAATTTTGTTTAAATATGATCATCTCAAATTATTACTTATGGTCAAAGAGAGAAATTTGAAAAAAAGCAATTTCTATCAGAAGAGCTCTGTGAAATGCTACAGCACTAAAACATGCCTAATCCAGATTTTTAAGAACATTCACACTGACAATTTGTAAGACTCTGTCTTGAAACTAGAACTCATATAATATATTTTTTAGACTACATTGTTATGATTGTGATACTGTCATTGTATGGGAACTGTGGTATTTTCAACTACATGTAGGGGAATTCCTTGTTGAACAAGGAATTGCCCTTTAAGGATTGGACAACCCTGACTGAGTTATCCTGAGTGTTCTTAAAATCACTGTGAAGGGCAGCAAGGTGGGGGGGGAGCCTAGCACTGAGCAGGCAGGAGAGTGGAATGTGAAGGAGCTGTATTATCTGCAAGAGAAGTGTGTACAGAACATGTACCTGGATGCATATAACCAATTAGCTTAGAGTTTACTATGTGTGCTTGTAACTGCTATCCAATGAAAGTAGTAAATGTACCCATGGACAGCTTAGAAGACTATAAGCAAACTGCATAGGAGAATAAACAGGGACGATATGCAGCCATATTGGTGTGATTGTCGTTACTTGGCCGGCTCCCTGTAGGGACCTTCTTCAACTACATAATTGTCTTCCACTTTTTTTCCCTTTTCTAGTTTATTCACTGTATAAGCAGAGATGTAAAAATGTGTAACTCCTCTCCAGACACTCTGAGGTGTTTATGAAAAGAAAATGGTTTTTATTGATGCTGTTTATCCCCAATTTTTAATGTCACATTTGCATCTACATATTTGTTTTCACAAGTGAGAGTATAAAAATGAAAACACTAAACAAAGATAGAGATACAACCCAAACCTTGTTTTGGATAATGTTAAAAAATGACCATGGGGGGTGGGGAGGAAGTGAGTTAAATAAATAAATAGATAAAATTAAAGCCTCTAATTAATTATGCACAAGCTGAATGCCACTTTAGACAGGATAGAATCAGCATTGAGCCTGTCCGGTTTGAATGGTACTTTTTCTCATGGTAAAGTAGCTTCACCTGTTGGTTGTCAAGAAATGTCAGGACTGTCTCACCTAAACAATGGTCAGCATGAATAGCTCTAGTGACGGACACCTTTCTCCTCTATTTCATGTTGTGGTAGAATCATCCCTTTCATGTTTTGCAATTTCTTAAATACTAGAGTACTCAAGAGTCTCTGCAGAGACTCCACTGTTACAAACCAGGCATAGTCCCTGGTTGATCACAGGTTTGAATTGTTTGAATTTTAAACACAGCAAGAAACACTCCCCACTTCAATCCTGAGTTATGCATTGTCCATGTTAATCTCCTGAAAACCATAACACAAACAACTATGAGAAATCCTTCCATGGAATCAGCTAGCTAGAATCGAGGAGTTTTCTGTCTGCAAATAAATGTCTCGCATTAAAATTAATTGTCAAATTAAACTGTTTATTAATTCAGGGTTCTTTCTATCCAATGATCCTGAAATAATACAATTATTAAAGTAAAAAAAGGTTTTATTTTTGTCGTCTTTTTAGTTGATCACTCCATAAAATCTAAAAAAGGCATTGTTAATTTCTAGTAGTTTAACCTTCAAACTCAATATAGGTTTTAGAGACCATAAAATCCATGGGTCTGTGATGGCACATGATGATGTATACTATTTATTTGACTGTAATACCCAATTATTTCTCTGTGCTGGCTTACGTATATTTCTGAAAGAGAAGTATGCCCCTCAGAGAAAAGTTAGGGCATCACAGCAATGAACAATAAAAGTTTCAGCAAACTATAGGCTATTCTCATTTATACTTCTGCAATTTTTCTGTGCAAATGCTATAGCTAAAATATACTTTCTATTCTAGCTCTTTGTTCTCTACTTTCAATTCCCCCTTAAAACAAAACACATTTCTTTTTAAAGGAATAAGAGGGGAAAAAAAAAACCACACACTTTTTTTTTTTTTTTTTTAACCCTGAGAAATATAAAAGCCTAATTAAGTAAAAACCATCACACTCCTGAATTTCCTGGTGTTATGCACTTCCTTTACAATGAGTAACTACTCCATGCAAACTATGCTGGTGTGCATCAGAAAGTGTCCAGCCTCTGGGTCTGCACAGGAGCCTGGGTTGCTTCTTAACCCAGGAGTCCCTGAGTCTCCAGGAGGCTGGATGACCTCTGTATAGGGCGAGACCCCCATCATCACTATAAGTGCTAATTAACAGCTGCAAGTATGCTTCCAGTGCAGGCAAGAGAAATTAAAAAAATCTCTGCCTATTTCCCACCTACCTGGTTCCTTGAACATCCTCAGTAAGATGCATCTCCAAGCTCAATACGTCTGTGCTGCTTACAAACTGCAAACAGTGCTGAGAAAAATTCTCGACCCTGCTACTTCTCATCGCTCACGCTTCCACTTGTTACTGCCATTTACTTCCACTGTGTTAGCAGCATCGTTCCTCTTCAAACACCAGGAATCAGAATTAGTAAAAATATCAGCATAGAAATATTTCACATCTCAGCTCCAAGAAGAAATTCTAGTTAAGGCAACCATCCATTGAGTAAACCAGACACAGAGTGGCTCGATCCCTGTCTCCACCTCACAGGCTGCTGTGCTGACCTCTGTATTATTTGGGGCTTTCAGTGGAGATTTCTCTGCCAAACATTTGAAATTACCCAAAACAGCCTAAAAAATAGGTGCTTAGAAATCTGCATGGAAAATTGTTTAGTTCCCAACAGCATTCAGGATCCCATAATCCCAACTGCTTGACATCACCTGCTTTTAAAGAACAAAAATCTTGTCTCAAATGTGTATTGTCTGTATAAAGGAGACAAGTTAAGCCTAAGAGTGAAGCTAGGATGTGCTGAATGTGATAAGCAGGAATTGGAACAAACCTAATATGTTCTCAGTCATTGCCACTACTGTTAATTGTACTGTTAATTTACTTAAACTTTTGAAATAATAAGATGTGTTTTAGAGAAACTGATAGCAAACCATTAAGTAATGTACTACTATAATAAAAAACATATTGTGTCAAATAGGGCTTTGAATTTTACACTTTTTTGTAAATTTATTCTAACATCAATCAGAGAGGTATAACCACAGGCTGAATCTAACCACAGAGATGCTGCTTACTACAGCTGACCAGCAGATTCTGGCTGAGTCAGGCAATACCTTGGTGCAAGAAGAAAATGAAAATGGAACACATGCACTTTTACTTATAATTGATTTCCTGATAAGCTGCAGCACTAGATTCTGTTTCAGTCTTCCAAAGATTTTCAGTTACAGCAATTCCTACTGATATTCTTACATGAGATCAGATCTGCAATGTCACTTGCATGACTCCATTTATCAAAAGCACCTGCCTCTGAATTATTTTATCGCACTTGCAGTCTCAGCTTGCTCAGCAAAAGCACTACTAAGCCCAGAAAGATTAACATTGCACTAAAGTGCTCGGTATCTGACAATTAACAGGCTATAATATTAGTGATGTGTCAGACTTCTTGTATGAAGAGTAACAAAAAAACTTCTCCAGACTTTCCCAGAGCATGAATTCAGCACAGAAGTGACCCTTGGCATAGGTATTGAAGGTTGCAAGCCTGACTTTTCCTGGATCAGCTAATAAGTGCTTGCCTATGCTGAAAGGAAATGGTCTTTGTGCGAAAATGAGCATTTTCTATATCCTTCAGTGGAAATCAATGTCTTTAATTTCCTTGACACAAAATTAGATACTTATTGCCTTGAAAATGCCATGTAGAGTAACTAAACCTACCATCTTGCTTTCCATGCTTCTGCATATGCAAATGGCTGCCTCCAGAATTTGAGTGTCAGTATATTTAGCACACAAACTGTTAAGTGTGATTACAAGCAAAAACATTTCAATGATATATTCAAGTTACACTTTTGAGTGATAAATGATGACTGGATACACATCCTTAGCACTGTTTCCTGAGCTCTGCAATTCTCTGTGTCTTTGTCTACAGAGTATATTAAGCCCATGATATATCCACCGATATATCTCAATCTAGAAAGAAGCTAGTTATTGAAATAAATTATTTTAAATAAATAAATAAACACCCTGAAAATTTAACATGTGGTTTTCCTTCAGCTGAAGTCAGAGTAAGGTGTATACTGAAGTTCAACAGGCAGAGACAGAGTCAGACACTTTCCTGGAATTATGCATTAAATGCTATGCTTGTTCTTGCCCTGGCACAGTACAGGTGACAAATCCCCTCAAAGCCACAGGCACTGTAGGACACCACGCTGTGACATCTTCCTGCCAACAGCACTCCAGAAGCATTTATCAGGCATTTCTGATTCAAAATCTGCACTCCCTTAACCTTGGCTCACCAACCAGACCCTCTGGCAAAGCTTCTGAAACAAGTCAGTGCCTGTGCTATTTTCAAGGGCATATGAGTAAAGTATTAACTACTTTATTCACAGCACTTAAACCAGAACAAGAGAAGGAGTTTTGGTTTCTTGGACTTGATCAATTGCAATTATATTATTTATATGTTATGACCTTTACTGAAAACTGTGTTAATGAGATGGAATGAAAACATTTTCACAATTTAATTGTATTTACTGATAACACTGAAGCTAGAAAGATAGCATTTGTGCCCACATAATAACAAATCGACAGTGATTTTTCTTTTTAAAAAGCAGCTTTAGAGTATCAACTACATCAGTGAATGTGCTACAAAATCACTAGCCATGCACATACAAGTAGAGGTGCCTTAAAATTTAAAATACCGTTTCTGAATTGGGACATTTGCTTTGACAAATTTAAAAGCAACTGTGCTTGAAATTCAGAGGAAGAACATTAAATATTTCAGGCTATTTTAGAACATCTCAACATAAAAAGCACTGGTAAATTTTGGAGATCTATACTACCATTACCTACGTACCTGTAATTTAGTACGATAATTATTGTAAAAAAAATTAAGGTTACTAAATTAATAGGCTGCCTTATATTTTTTTCCCCTCACCAATAGATAGGGCAATTATTGTTTTTCCCTGCATTTGCCCCTTTTCTAGCTCAAGGGGGTCACTGTGAGAGTGAAAAAAAAGCAGAGAACCCTCTCTCTTGGGATCCCATAGCTAGAAGCCACATCACATCACAAAGAAGGAAGCATTATCCTAATGACAAGGTAGAAAAGTCAATGGCATTAGAGGTCACTTTCTTCCAATAACCTACCTTCAACAGAATATCAGGGAGCTCTCTAGAAAAAGGTGCACTTCCACAGTTTGACTGGTCTACCAGCCCCAGAATGACAATGACAGCTACCAGGGTGACTCTGAAATATGCTCAAGCCCAGGAAGAAGAAAATTGAAGTTCTGAAATACCTGTCTTACATAAATAGCAAACATTTTTCTCAATATCAGAGGATGAAATTTTCTTGATTTTATATTGTCTTAAAATATTTAGGTGTTGACATATAATAAAACTATATCAGAAGACTGTCGAGTTTTCAGCTATCAAGCCATCAAACCTAAAGAAGTGCCAGGATTAAAGCTTCACCTGTGAAATATGTTCAGCACTTTCATGCTTATGCAATACAACATGGGTTTTAATTCCAGACCCCACAGAATTTTTATCCTCAGCATGCATTCAGCAGAATCTTCTGCAATAAATATCAGCACCGCAAGGCCTCTCCCCAGCCTCAGCGCAGAAGGGAAGCTGTACAGAAACATACTTTGAAACTGCATGAAGAGAAATGCTGGTCTCAGGATGGAAGAATTTAAATTTTGATTTGAGGTACTCAATTGCATACCCGCTTCTGCCTTCAGTGCTGCTAGGAAGTGACTTCAGTGGACATATGTCACTATTCAGGCACCCAGCTTGCAATACCTGATTAAAAATAGTTGTGGCGTTCACAGCTGCAGTCAATGTCAATTCAAAACTTATTCTGATTATGTGAAAAGCTGCAATGTGTTGAAGACCTGGAAAAAAAGTCATACCTTTGTCTTTTCACATTCAGCACCCTAAGCTAATGACATTTCTCTCTTTCATGTCAAACTTTATCAGCTCCTTATCTACAAAGTAATAAAACCAGGCATCAGCAGCAAGGGAAATAATATAATCTCAACTCATAGTTTCTGTGGAGAATAATTATTTGCAATTTAGACATTAGCATAAATTGTAGTGATTGCCATAAAAATACATATAGCAAGAACTGTTTGCTTGTTTTTTATTTGGAGAATCGTTGGAATCGTATACACTAACTATGAGACAGAACAAAATACTCCACAAGTAAAATAAAAAGAAAGGTAACTCAATGAAAAACACATGACTAAAGTCTCCAAGACAATGCATAAACGCAGCCAACCAAAATTCTGGCATTTAATAACATTTAAATGCTCAAATCTGCACGTTCCCATGCTTTTTGTATAGTAAACCATTTCTACATTGCACAGCACTAGTACGAAAGAATGCAATGAAGTCCTCACAAAGACATACGTAAGGTATAAAATCCAATTTGCTGGCTTACAGATGTTTCTAAAAATGCAGTTCAAAAAATGCTAAGTGTGACCCCAGAACATGTTTTTCCCCTGGAGTCTATAAAGCAGAGAGGACATATGTTTGATAGCAGTGAAGGAGAAACACCACACCAATTGCAAGTTACTTAGCCCAGAGCGTATTGCTATGAGAACATGTCAAAATCTAACCAGGCATCATGGTATGCCCTGGAAAGCAAGTAACTAGGAATTTCTAGACAGGCAATGACAAGAAGCAATGATATCAAAGTTATTTCGCAAATATCCCAAATATTACTCCACATTCTGTAACAATATGTTTTTCTTTGATAAAATTTCTCTAAGGATTTTTATCTGTTTTAGAACCTAGAAGATTTTAAGTTTTCTTCTTGTTTATTATTATCTAATAGTATTAGAATTCCCTTTTCCCCCCATACTGTCCCTGTGGAAAAACAGGCTAGCCTCGCAAGAGCGGAGTACTGGCAAGGGTTTCAAGTCCTGGGCTGAACTAAGTCATATATTGATCTTGTAAATCAATGACAGTCAGGAAGTTTCTGTGCAGTCAATGTCAAGATAGCTGGAAGTACATTGCAATTCCAAAATATACAATGTTTCTTTCATCACAACTTGATCTTGAAACAAAACATTAAAAAAAAAAAAGTAAAATCAATATAAATCAGTGAATCTGTACTACATCCATCTTGCTCCTTCTCACTCTTCTCCCTCTTGGGATTGAGATGAAGCACATTTCCCAAATCTATCTCCCTTTTCCTCACCATTTCCCTTCTCAACATAACTCATGAGCAAAGATTGTACCACTCAGCAACAAATCTCACACAAGGAGTACTGTAACAAGCACAGGCCTATCATCTAACCTCACATATATTAACTTTAAGGGAAAATGTTCAAATTAAAATTCAGAAAATTAGATTATCATATTGAAATCTGACAATGCACTTCTGCTCTGATAGGTCTCTACATTGCAATGTCACCTTTAATCCCCTTTGTTTCACAAATATTTAATAGAAAATTGCTATTGCTGTTGCAAAGAACGTTAACCTGTGAAACAAGCACTGCTGAAGGACCATAACTCAGTGGTCTGAGTTAATTTTTTCACAGCTCAGAACTTCAGTGACAAAATAAACACTGGTATGTGAATGGGACACCTGGGCACAGAAGAAGCCTTGAGGAGCATGTAAACAACATAAGGAGCAGAAAGTGAAATGCTAGAGAGGGAATGGAGCAGAACCTGGAAGATAATCAAAGGACAGGAGGCCCAGCAAGCAGCAAGAGGAGCAAGATCAGAGACAGAATCTGAAAAACAAGAGGCAGAATTAAAACTGCAGAGAAAGAGTTACCTAAATGCTGATTTGACTGAGCTTTAAGGAAAGCAACTGAATAATTTAGGCCTAAAAGCTTGTCACAAATAAATTAGGTTGTGGTAACATAGAAGTCTCTGTACTAATCAAAAAAATATTGAGTCATATGTTGCTTTTTAGGCACATAAAGTTGTATTTTTCCCACAAAAAAATGTTTAGATTATTTGCAGAACTCTTTCTGGTGACAATAGTGCAATGAATAGTTGCAGGAGCAACTTCCCCATGGGACACTGAGTTCCGATGTAAGCTTCACAGAAGTTGTTTGTATAGCCAGAATTTTAGCATAATATATTAATCATAATAGTTCAGAGTCTGTTATTATTAGAAACGTAAATTTCATGAAGCAAGCTGAGAAGAAGGTTATCAAGTCTTCTGCCAAAGTAAGAGCCTCAAAAACATTAAGGGTAAACCAAAGCAGTGTTGCCTGCATGAAACTGTGGAGAGCTTGAAAGAACTCTGACCAGCATCACCTGCCTAATTCTTCTTTGTTATGGTACTTTGACCTCAGATTCTACAACTACAAAATATACTATTTTCTTAGCAGATTCAGGAAATATAGTATTCATGCAAACAAGGCTCTTAGGTTCCAGCCCTTTTTTCCTGATAAACCTGCTTATAATACTTCCTGGTCTCCATTTTTCTACACTAGCTTCACAATATATTGGGACTGCAGCCCAAGCTCTTCATGCAGAAAAGACAGTATTTGCTGTTCCCCAGGCACTGAATCAGAGAAGGGCTCTGCCTAGACTAAATACAGTATAGGGTGGCGACTACTATGGTAAAAAAAACACCAATGAACAAACAAAAATCAACAACACTCCCCCCCAAACACCAAACAGTAATACAACGGTTAGTATGAAAAAAATCCTAACCAACCTAACACAGATGTCTTGTCTATGAAGAACAAAGAAGTAGCAACAAAAGAAAGTCAAAACTAAGAAAAATGTTAAGATAAATCAGTATGTGAAAAGGCAAAAAAAGTATGTGTCAAGGGAAAACAGTGAGAGAGAGGGTGACACAAACAAGAGGAGATTTGAAATGAGCCTGGGAAATAGATCAACAACACAGATAAAGGTTACATGTCTTCCAGGATACATGGAGACATACCAATGGACTTCACAATGCCGTGGGTTTCAGCTAGCATTTTATAGGAAGTGATTCTCCAAGAAGTACCAAGCTCATTCAGAAAACATCCTCAGATGTCTAATATAGCAGGGGTAAAGTATTACACTTAATTTTAATGGAAAATAGTTTTGTCAAAGAAAATGATCTGAAATGGGAACATATCTCCAGGTGATCCCTAACAGCTAATCACCAGCCTAGCTTTTCCCTGCAGCAAACTGGTTCAGAGGAGATTCAGTCTTGCTCTTCTCAAGTGATTTTGTTAATTAACTTGCTTCTCCAAAAGCAAAGAGAGGGAAAATCATTTTTTCTATATTTTAAGCACGATATAAAACAATGTAAAGTGCTTGATTCTAGAAATCTCAGATGACTGTTATGGGACCACTTAAAGTTGGCTGGATCAATTTAGGACAGAGCTTTGCCCTCTCCACATCTTCTACTAAATAAGGCTACAATTTTTCCACAATTTTTTCCACTTCAAATTTTTAATTAAATTTTATGTTCAGGCACTTAGGAAGTCTATGAGACAGAGTGGTTCCTTTGGAATGCTTCAGCCCCTTGATATTTTCCAAAGCAAACAGGTCTAATGCTGCTTCATTTTTACCACACTGAAACTGGAACAACAGAATTGTAACTTAAGCCATGAAGGAGAAAGTTCTTTAACATACATAAGACCTCACACCTTACTGTTCAGTATTTCCTGTGAAGAAATTATATATGGGCAAATCTGCATGGCTTGAACTGAAAGGTCACAGTTTCCATGAAGAATCAGACAGCTCTACGCCAGCGAAACGCAGTTGTAGAAATGCATAAAATATGACACACACCCCTCCTAAGATAGGACAGGCCTACAGTGCAAGCACTTACTAAGAGGGCAGTGTATGCATAGAAGACATGAGACATTTAAGAATGCCTGAAAGCTAATCCTCCCCATAGGCACAGAGAAAGCATGCAGCACACAAACACCCTGCCCAATACTTCCCCAAAGCACCAAACTTCGCCTGAAACATTGTGCAGCATGGCGTTCACGCACAGGACTTCTAGACATCTATGAACTGAAGAAGTAGCAACTGGACTGAAGACAGCTCACTTGTTAAGGTGTCCAGGCATATATATATATATATATAGAGAGAGAGAGAGAGAGAGAGAGAGATCTGTAGCATTTAAGCATTAGAGCTATAAAGTCCTTGAAATCATCCTGGACAAAACCTGCAGACTATGTGAGAGAATATGTCTAGGAAAATCATAAGAGTTAGCTCTATGAACAACAGAGAAGGCCTAGAAATTACAGTCAGCTTTTGATTACTCATGGATGCTCATGCTTGGGTGACTATGAGTGAAGAAACAGCCAGGTAAAACCACAATTAATATAACATGCAGTATGTACACAGAATATGCATACTATAGCTTACAATTATATGTGCTTTGTAAAAGTGTGATGCAGCACATTACCTGTGAAAGATTTGTAAACAGTTTGCAGAAGGAGCTTTGAAAACAGCCCTAGCCAGAGCAACCACCTGGTACTGATGACTTCAGCTCTGCATCATGCATATGCCAGTATTACTCTCCAGTCTGAAGCAGTGAGGGATGTTGGGTCATGGCTAATCCACCACCTTAATTCTTCAGACAGTGATAATCAGTAGCTGCCTGCACAGGTTTTGTTGGAAAAGGTATGAGGAGATAGAAAGCATAAAACTACTGAAGCAGTATGGAAAAAAAATGAGTGAGCTTTCTGTAAAGACATAGCCATTTATATTCATATGAATATTTGTGGAGTATAAAGCTTTAAAGAACTTGCTTTTATGGACAAGTTGAGTGAAGAATGCACACTAAACATACACAGGAGAAAAAAATCAAAACAAAACACAATGCAGTGACTTCATCAGACCATTGGGTGCTTTTGGCTGGCTATGGAAGAGAGCTTTTTTTTTTTTTTTTCCTCCCCTGCAGTTGTTTTCTATGCAGTCTTCAGCCACCCTGCAAAGGAATTAACATGACACCATGCTGTGAAACAAGGAAGTACTACGCATGCAGTCCCCTGTCAGAGCATTCATAGGATTCCTAAGAAATCAAAAGCACATCTACCTACTTGAATATAATGTTAATTGGGGGATTTCACTCTTCTCTCTACCTCTCAAGGCTTTTATAGAGGATTGCATCTTTATTTTTTTAAGCCCTCGGCCTGCAACAGTATGTGATGACAAGGAATTTAGGTGTACAGACTTTGCAGTTGCAGCACACAGATGTCAGGTTCCAAATGTAAACATCCCCTTTCAAACTCATGTGGATTAATTGCAGAAAATACTTCAGGATTATTGTTTTTCCTCTCTTCTTTTTTCCTCAAGGCTATTTAGAAAGCATATTACATTATGCACTTTGGCTATTAAACTTTTCTTGTCAAAGATAATCACTAGTCACTTCAGTTAAAAACTAGCTTTTTCAACGTAGTCTTACTTAGACATGAGTAATTTTTTGAGATAAAACAGTCCTTTTGATTAAATGTGAGGTAAGAATGTAGACATTTTAAGGCATGGGAATATCTGATTTTATAACAATCATTTTAAAAATAAAAACATTGTACCATACTTAACTGTGTGATCTTCAGAATTATATAGATTGTGCATGTATTTTGCAAGTCCTCTTTTTTTTAAGTTTACAGCACTTTTAAATGGAACAAAATGGTATCGGAAACAGCCCCACGTGCAGATGTACACACACAACTGTAACATTTAATAAAGAAAAGCCAAAGCCTGGTCTTTCCAAGGTGAAGTCACTCAACCTGCAGGCACTTCAGACCGCTGTCCCATGTTTGTTTATCAGACCTCTGCTGGTCTCCTTTCACAACAGAAAGTTTCTTTGCCCTGTCATTGCGTCAGCAATTACTGAAAATGGAAGAGAATAAATCTGGGCATCTTTGTTACTGATTTAAACAAACAAAGTAACATACAGACCCCACATTGTGACAAAGCCTTTCTGTAATAGCCAGTGGGGAGGACTGCTATAGAAGTCAATGTTTTTCAGCAGTTCATTGAGCTGCACAGGTGCCAAGATAGACCTGATCCCTCTTGGAGAGTGGGAAGGAGGCAGCTTTGCAGCATGCCCTCACCATGTCAGTGAGAAGGGAAACAGCTGCATCAGCAGGTGGGTACAACATGATGCCAGAACACATGGTCTGAGGGGGACTTAGACCACTGACATCTGGGCTATGTGCTGTGTACTACCACTTTTTTAAGGCAATGCAGCAGGTAACTCACTGCACCAAGAAGTCCTCTACCTGCAGATCTGTGCAAGCCTCCTCCTCCCCTCAGTACCTCTTGCAATTGCCTAAACTGGGCTTCCTCCCCCTGCAACACACATGCACACTATCAATACAACCAGACATTTACACTCAACTACAGAAAAGAAATGAAGGGGATTTAAAATAATGACAGTGTTCTCAAGTTTTTACTCCTTTGGGAGTGGGAAGGAGGTACACAACCTCTGTTGAACTAAACAGCTGATGTGAGGCAAAACCCTCTGAATTATAGTATAAATCGGGAATAAAATTATTTTATTAAACTACATTGTAAGCCACAATGTAAGCCACATTAAACAAAGAGAACAATTTCCTGATATCACCATATCTCTTGCTTAAACCCAGAAAAGGCAATGCAGATGCAGAATAAAAGCTTTATTCTTACCCTCTCTCAGGAAAACAAAGGTATAAGAGCATATCAACTCTCTGCCTTGATTTCAAGGCAGACCAGTCTGTGATGAGTTTGAGCCAGTGTTAAATATATACCTTCAGCGGACCTCTGAAGATTTAGTAAAGTATGATTCCTGCATTGTGTAAGGGCTGTGCATAGTCAATCCACATAATGGATTCACAACATGAAACACCCTTAACTTACAGGAAATATTTTTGTAGTTCTTTCATACCAAAAAGAATACATCTATCCATCAGAAATCATATAGTTTATGATTTATTTTAAATCTCACACAACAAACTAGGAAGGAAAAAAGGCTGTCTCAGGGCACAGTTTACTGTGGACTAAAAAATTGCCTTTCCTATTTATAAAATCAGAGCTGTTAAAATAGCTTAGAGCATGAATTACATAAGCACAGATTTTCAAACAGTTAAGTGTATTTCTTGTCTACTGTAGAGTTGTATAAGCACTTCAGAAGACTAAGAATTTGCATTTGTATAGACCTGAGAGGGATGAGAGTTATTAGGTTGCCTAATCTGTAACTTCTTGTCCCATCCATTCTGCCCTTGTGAGTTGCTAAAAGGTCCAATTTATTAACACCTGATGACATAACTTATATTGAAAATGCTGAAAGAGACCAGGTTTCCTATGCCAATGACAGCCAATATCAGCTTAAACCACATCTGCCCCACACTTGAACACTGAGGGGCTTCAGAGTTTTCCAGATGGATAGTCAAGCAGGGGTTTACTGTGCCCTTCTATCATTGTGGCACAGACCTACGGAAATGAGTCACCTTTACAAAATCTGTAATTCCAGTTCCCTAGAATCTTATCCCATTGCTGCCACAGACAATCGCAAGCAGTTCTCAAGCCTCCCGTTTCAAGGACAAAGAGGCAGTACTCAGATTGCAATCACTACTTCAGAGCTCCGGGTCAGAGAGGGGAAAGAGCAAAATAAAAAGAAAACTTGTATTTTAGTTAGCCAACATCTGCTGTGAAGATGCTTAAAATGATGACTACATAGTGAGTGAAGGTCATGAGGCTTATCTAAGAATATAAGGGGAGAAAAACAGACGGGGGAAGGGGGAGGGAGAGAGAAAGAGAGGGAGAGAGCACGAGCACTGCAGCAAAGAAGCTATGCTCAGCCAATACATGCTGGCACTTACCATAAAAATAGAAAGATCCAAAGAGAATCAGATTAAGGATCCTTTTTATCTCTCTTCAGTAAAAAGATTTCCACATGAAGTTCTGAACACAGCTGCCCAGGGAAAAGCAAGGTAGTATGACGATATACAGAAAACACTAACACTCAAATGGTAAGTCCTTTCACAGCCTTCCAAAACCTGCAAGCAGTTTGTGCTGAAAAAAACAAAGGTAAGAAGTCTGAAGATGACTCCTACCATAACACTGCAGCTAAAACAGCCTGCTGTATTTCCAGTCACTCAGACCGCGCTGTTTTCATCTTCATCTTCTCACCATTACTTACATCCTAGAGGTGGGCTTGGGGGTGGGGAAAAGAGATTTCTCCTCCAAGTGGAAAGGAGTGCAGAAACAGCATCAGCATTTTTAATCAGTCACAGGGAGTACCCAATCAGAGGACCTGAGTGGTGCCAGTGTGACAGTTGTCCAGCGCAGGGTAGCCTGGCATGCCAGCCGCCACCACGTGCCTGGCTTGCACAAGACCACTGACGGGCTAATCTGCTTCTTAACTCCGGCAAGGTTTTCTGTGCCCACACACAAACTGGCTTCGTGCACTATGTCTTTTCCTCCGAGGAACAGTGCTTTGAAAGCTACAAGCTTTTCTGGGTTGCTGTTCTGACAGGCTGTTTTCTACATCTGTGCAATAGTACAAAAGCAAGAAAAGTTTGGAGGTTTAAATATGAGCATAATTTAATTTGCAATTTATTATTCAGTAGCTTCCCTCTATAAAACATATATTAACCATTGCTTCCTCTTCAAGTTTCTTTTTAGAGGAGATTAAAGTCTATGAGAGATTTCATAGCATGGCCCCACTGCCATGAACTGCCTTGTTAGAGCCAGAGCTGTTTTTTACAAGACATGATAGACCCTTGACACTAAAAATACATGACCAAAGTCACTCCTCCCCCACCTGCTAAGATGCCAAGTGGATTAAATGTTTTGCTAACTATCATACTACAGGACATCAGAAAAAAACAAAACCAAAAAACCCAAAACAAAACCAACCAAACAAATGAACAAGCAAACAAAAAAAAGGAATATTACTATTTGACACACCACATGCTTGGTAAAGCAGGCAGTTTCTGTTTCAGGTAACTGACTATGGGAGACCTTAAGAAAGTGTCTCAAAATGCCCATTACAGAAGAAGGACTCTCCATATGCACCCCTAAGATCATGTTTTAATGTTCATTCCACAGCCAAAAAATAATATTTTTTTTTTTGCCAGGTATTTAGTAAGGTCCAGAACTAGGCAATAAACAGAGGAGACAAAGCCCTTGTAAACCAAGTTCTCAATTCTTTTTTTTTTTCCTATAAGGATGCATGAAAAAAACCCTATCATTGGTGTAGCGGCTCTCTGGAGCTACACCAGTGCTGGATTGTGGAGAGAAGAAACCTAGGTCATAGGCAGAATATAGTAAACAATGCTATTAATATTTTGCAATAAGTCCTCTAGCAAATATACCTGTGCCTGAACTTAGTAAAAAGGAAGGGTTTGGCAGGGAGGTTGGTCTCCCACTTTTTTCATGTAAACATGTGAGGTGTGAGAAGAGGCTGTGTTCACAGAAGTAGGAAGACCTGCTGTGATTACATCCACATCACCTCTGGTGACAGCTATAAAAAAAGCCCAAAAGATATGAATAAATGCAACACAGTAATTAATTCAAGGTTTCTGCTAAGAGCAGAGGGTCAAACACTCAAGTAATTTAGGTTTAAGCTCCTATTGAATCAAACTTCAAGAATTTGGAAGAAGTTTCTGACAGATATTCAGACAGGATTTAGTGTGGAGCCTATGTCTCTAGTGAACAAAAGATCCTGATTTGTGGTGCTTTAGTTATAACTGAGCAAATAGTGATAAAGTCATTTTCCTCTCCTCCTTCATTTACAGATGCTCCTCTCAATATGCCTCAAACTGTGATTGGTGAGCATATACCCATGTGCCAGGAACACTGGTAACCTACTTCAGAAAGCAAAACAAACTCATGACTAGGTGGTCCAGAGCTGTTCTCTCCATTCCTCCCTAATCATTTACGGAACAATAGTTCAAATCAATATTCCTGAGCTGGAAAGTAAAGGGGTTACCCAGAATTTAATAAAGCTCTGATTTCACTTCTGGGGCTTCCAATGGACTGCCAACTGCTTAAAAAGAAATGAAGGTTTTAGAAAGGTACAATGGCAATAGAGTCTGCCAGCATACAGGTGCCTGCTCAGCAGTGCACATAGAATCATAGAATCATCCAGGCTGGAAAAGACCATCGAGTCCAACCATTAACCCTACCCTACCAAATCCACCACTAAGCCATATTCCCAAGCACCACATCTACATGACTTTTAAACACATCTAGGGATGGTGACTCAACCACCTCTGTGGGCTGCATGTTCCTGACAACCCTTTCAGTGAAAAAAATTTTACTAATGTCTAGTTTAAACCTCTCCTGGTGCAGCTTGAGGCCATTCCCACTTGTTCTGTCACTAGTTACTTGTGAGAAGAGACCAACACCAACCTCTCTGCAACGTCCTTTCTAGAGAGCAATAAGGTCTTCCCTCAGCCTTCTTTTCTTCAGACTAAATAGCCTCAGTTCCCTCAGCTGCTCCTAAGACTTGCTCTCCAGGGCCTTCACCATCTTAGCTGCTCTTCTCTGGACCTGCTCCAGAACCTCAATGTCCTTCTTGTATTGAGATGCCCAAAACTGAACACAGTACTCAAGGTGCGGCCTCACCAATTCCAAGTACAGAGGGACAATCACCTCCCTGGTCCTGCCTGCCACACTATTTCTGATACAAGTCAGATGCCATTGGCCTTCTTGGCCACCTGGGAACACTTTAGTTATCAGATTTTTAACCTCTACATTGAGCTATTGAACACTTGACAAAAATCTCTCAGCTGCCATCTTGTTAGATTTTCTAGTCTATCAGTCTGTCAGTTAGGAACTATTAGTACTGGAATGAAGTATTCCAGGTAATGAAGTTATTTTCCCCCTAAATATGGAACAGAAATATTTACTGAATTTCTTCTTTTAACATTGCTATGAAAAATCATACTATTTCTACAACAGATCTACACATTTTAAGTGAAAATTCAATTTTTAGCATAATGTAAAATCTCTCCTGGTTGTAGGAGGTGCTTTACCTATGTACTGTATTAAAAGCATGTTAATATTCATGGCTGTCAATACAGAAAATATTTTTTATATTTTATCATTTTTATCTTACAGTTATAAAATTTAGTTACTCTTAATAAGAATTCACTCTTCAAAATGTAATTTCCTTGGAAAAAGTAAAATGTTTTTAAATTACTTTCAGGTAAATAAACAATTCATAATTACAAAAAAGTTACTTTTTTCAAATATCTTAATTGTGACACAGTAATTGTCAATATTAATTCAAGAAGAATTTTATTAGAATTTATAAGAATTGCTTTATTGATCTTTGTTTTCTAGAAAAGTGGGTATTTCACAAGCTTTTGGTCATGCTGCTAATGTATCATTTGGAATTGGATAAAGGAAGTTCTAAACTATGCTTACAGATGGGAAAGAAACTAAATAGCATGATGGACTTTCAGAAAAAGATATTGGTTAAGCAAAATCAAAATGACCACTAATAATTTCTACCTTAGCCCATACAGCCATTTCTGAAGTAGTAAAGATATCCACTTCTCCTCTATCTGGATAAGTAATCATCTAGAGACTTTCAGTTCTGCAACATAAATTTAAATCTAATGCAGGTGGGAAGCAATGCAAGTAACTGATAAGACTGTGTGGATAGAAATGCCCATGGCTTACTGTGGCATCTCTATTTCTAATTAGAGAGTTTCTAAGACTTATTCTGTAATAAGTCTTTCAATGATGAAGCCAGAAACCTTGTAAGAAAAGCAGTCTGTAAAAACAAAACAAAACAACAACAACAAAAAAAAAAAAATAAAATCAAGAAATCGCCAAACCTTACATTTCTTGGCCAACATTCAGAAGAAAAAATTCTGTACCAACCATGTTGGCATTCTAGACTCTTTGTCTAAAATAAATTTATCTAGGGAATAATAGCTAGCTGCCCACAGAGACTTTTTTTCAGTTACGGAGAATTTTCCTAGCTGTTTTATATAATAAAATTATTACAGAAGACCTTCAATGTTTGAAAGGGATATAGGCTTGTGAATCTGCATTTGTAAGAAAAACAAAACAAAACAAACCCCACCAACTAAAACACCCACAAATTCTAACATGTAGGCATAAATACACAATATTATTCATTTTACACCAATATGAGAATGTTCCTCCACCTCCTCACCTCCTTCCTGAAGAGGACAATAAAATCAAAGCCATATACAGGTAGCTAAGGGACACAACTCATACCAAGTACACCATCACCAGTCCCATTATCTACAGTATCCTTTTTGGTCTTTAACTCAGGACCTCAGAATAAGGCTTTCTATAAATCAAGTAAGAAAATTATATACAGGTAATATTTCTTAAAAATGAGGTACACATTTTATTAATGCATCTTCATGGTGGCTCTAACAAAAACAATTGAAGCCTGAAGACAAAGCTGGTAGGTATAAACAGAGAACGTATAGAGCCCACCAAACTGAAGTCATGATTTAATTTTGCTTTTTAAAGTGGGGAACCAATAATAAATATTCAGTGATTAAACAATTTTAAACCTTTCAAACTCAGTTATATTACTGCTGCAGAACTCTATACTATTTTGTGCAATCGTAACGTTACAATGGAACTTATCAAGACACAAATGTTGTAACACATGGAGCAGTTAAACACTCTTAACAGGGAATGATACATAATATTCAATTTATTTATAGCTATTTCCTTAATTAATTAATTTTCTAACAATAATAATAAAAAAATCTTATCACAGCTTATAAAAATTACCTCTCTTCTAAGCAAAGTATTTATACTTCTGTCTATATTAAACCTAAAACATATAGATAGGAGACAATCTGGTCAAAATAAATAAATAAATAAATACAATAAGTATTTACCTTAAAAAGTCATTTTGCCACAGATCTTTTTACTTTACTGTCAATGCAAATAGAGAAGTTTGCTGTTCATTTGAAACAAAGCTGAAAGCCAGGAACAGACTGGCCACCAGACACTCATGAGGGCGTTCTAGTCCACTGTTAAGCAGGTGGCTTAGAGCTGTGCCAGCCTATTAGTCAAATCGGAAGTGATCGTACACTAATCATTCATCTTCATGAAAGCAGAAATGTGAACTGAACACTGAAACAGAGAGGAAGGACCCAGCTTCAGTAGATACATCAGAACAGCCTCAGCAAAGCATCACCTGGTACCACTGGTTCCATGATCATTTGTTTCATAACTGCATCCAGTCCCACTTCTAGTGCAATTTGCAAAATAGATGGTCAGAGGAGTGGCAAACAAAATATTAAGAATGTAGCACAAGGATATGGGAGCAAGCATTAGGTTCTACGTACAGGCCACTGAGATTTGGAGCGTAAGTCCACTGGGATCAAACAGCCCTACACAATAAAGAAAAGACAGAAACATTATCAATGAGGCGATGCATGTGCACACATGTACACATGTGACAGGCATTTGAGAATTTACAGTACTACTGCTGCTGAGCGTGTAAACACTTGGTAGCTTCACTGCTAACTTTTAAGAGCATTAGAAAAAGAATCATTTGAAATAAAAAATAGTAACTAAAAATGCATGATTTCTGAGAAGAGACAAAGTATTTTATTAATCCTTGATTTGAGGTTTACCATTTCTTTACTACTGGATGAGTCCAATTTGAACTAATCAAAATCTGAACTGATCTAAGCTGTCCCTGTTTTCAGTGGGGGGCTGGACATGATTATTTTGAGATGCCACTAAAGAAGTCTCCCAACAAGAAATGAAACAGCAAAATTGATAATGATAGCCACTAATAACCATAATCATAACCACTGATGAACAATCCTGTTGGATCTCTGTGATACCAACAAGAGGAAATGAAGAGAGTAATCCTGAAGTAGTTGTAAGTATGCATATAAATTCATCACTCCAGGCCACATTCGTAAGTTCTGTCAGCCACTGAGAACAGTATTTCAAAACAACCTTTTAATAGCAGCTCACATCCCCTGTAAAAGTTCTTTTGAAAAGAGCTCACCAAAGAAATAAATGGTTTAACATGGCACTTAGAAGACTTAATATAATGGACAAAATGTAATAAAATTAGTATGTTTGAGACCAACTCAGTATTTTGTATGTATTTACTGATGACCATCCCTGTCCACACTACAGTGACACAAAAATGTGTAAACTGAATTACAGAATTTAATAAACTATTGTTGATTCTCAAGTATAGAAAGTCACAAAAAGTCAAGAGCCTGAAGATGTCAACACAACAGTTGCCAGAGGCCTGGACACCTGCGTGCTTCTCCAGGTACCTCTGTTCTGGGTCACCACATATTTTTTCTGTCAGGAGCTTTTATCCGGCTCATAACCATCTCTAGTCCAAGTCTAGTGCCTTGGTTTTTATTTTTTATTATTATTATTATTTATTATCTACTCTCTTGTGCATCCCCCCCACGCGCCCTGCTAGCCTCACACCAACAAGCGCAAACGCAGCTGTCTCGCTGTTCATGTTCTGAGCACTGCTTCCAGTTTTGCCATGTTTAAATCTCCCACGGGTTCTCCAGGAATGCCCCCAGGCATGTCACCCTCTCGGCCTCTCCTGTGAGAGTTGACGTATCCTGCCAGGTCTCTCCTTCCTTCCTCGGTCTTCCCTGGCTCAGGGAACCCCCTGTCTACCTCAAAAAAAGGAAGAAAAAAACCCCTGTAGCACTTCAGCATGGGGTTTACCAGTGCTGATGCTGCTGTCTCGCTGTTCACGGTCTGAGCAAACATGCTGTATGACAGGGGCTGCCCTGTTTCAGGATATTTATTTAGTATCTTGAATGCACACATTAAGCACAGAAAGATGTACAGAGTAGCACAACATGCCTTTATGCATAGTTATCTCCCCAGAACAGAGCCCCGCCAAACCCAATGCACATGTTCTCTCCTTTGGTTGAGCTGAGCTGTTCTGCCCCTTCTACATGCTCATGTTGAACAACATGTTTTTGCCATCCCTGTCAAGGCAGATGTGGGAGCAAACTGAAGTAGGTTGGCATAGATCTACCCACAGCTTCACTGCTGCAGGGCCAGGACCCAAGTCTTCTCACAAAGAGCAGCAGCTCTTCTTCCTATCTGCTACATCCTACTGTGCAGGTCCCCATGGCCACTCTGCCTCTGCTGAGGCAGCAGCACTTTCTCAGGGAGAGAGGGGCTATAAGCCACAAATTCCACTTAAGAGACTGGAATGCCAGTGTCATCAGTACCAGTGCAAAAAATCAGACTCTCAAGAGACCCGCATGGAAGTGAAGCCATTTAATCTACAACACCTTTTTCAGACACAGTATGAGGTGTCCAAGGAAGGATTGAGCTGGTTTTCTATCACCTCTGCTTATGAGGACACACTAATGTATGCCAGACAGGAAAGTTTCTCCCTGTACCTTGGCTTCTCACGATACCAGTCCTTAAACTGCCCTTGCAGCTTGGCAGAAGGCATCTGTCTCCTCCTCTTACACCTCCTGAGTGGCTGCCTATACATACCCACTGTAATTGGAGAGGTGACGTATATTAAGTTTGCCAGCTTCATTGGGATTCATTTTTAATAACAAGATTGAAAAGGTGAAAGATGTACAAATTTATTCTGTCAGAGCCAAAGGCTTGTTCCTGATGACAAACTTACAGAGAACAGAACCACCAAAACCTGTTTTAAAAGATGACACATCCTCCCCTGAGCTGCCACTTTAAACTCTAGAAGCACTTTTTTTTTGCTGTAGGGGGAAAAAAACAGGGCAACTGCATCCCCTAAGAGCTGTACCCTGTAAGTTTCCCTTGGGGCTGCTCCACCGAACCACTTGCCTCCTGCTCAAGCACAGCCTCCCAGCTCTCATACCCATGTTTATTCACAGCTTCCTGCATTTCTGTTACTGTTCATATCTGCTTTCTTAATAATCAAGAGACCTACTGCTGGCTTCATGTCCTTCTTCAACAACCAGAGCTACTATTTTCCAAGTCTCATCCCCAGACTACGATACGAAAAGCACAGCAATGCGGTCCCTCCTGTTCATGCAGTCTCTGTGATCTCACAGATTACAGTGCCTAACAGATGGCACTGTGTAGCAACATCATGCTCTCTACTACATTTCTCCAAGCTTGGGTACCTTTTCAGGTGGTTGCAGTGCCCTCAGGACCATCCTGCTTTTTCATAAATAACAACCTATCAGGAATATTTGTCATAGACTTACCTGATAAAACTCTCCACTTTGTTTTCAGCTCTCCAGAGGGACCAACCACACTGCAGAATGAAAATGTAGGTAGGGAATAGGGCTAGCATGCCAAAGGAGCCTCCATGTGACCTACTGAATCAGTTGGAGAAGTTTTTCTTGTACAGACTAACTTCCTTAGCTCTCCACACACAGTGGAGTCAAGCACAGAGTTTCACAGTTACAAGCTGTTACTGAATAAAATGAAGAGGGGAAAACCCTTCTGAAGTCTGAAAATGAAAGTCAATCATCAGAAGACTTAAAGATTTTTAAATACCTCTGTGTTTCTGCAGGCACCCAACATCACAGAATGTCAAAGTTTCTCATGAACAAATGCATTTTGAGACCATTAAGTCCAGCCTCTTGGCAAAAAGTTCTACATGAATCAGTAGAAGACTTTATTTCTATTGCAGACCAAATTCTTTCATCACTTAAACTGCCAGAAGAGTTTCCATAAGTAAAATCTCCAGAAGTCTCCTACTGACAAGTTTCCCTGAAACTAGCAAAGGTGCAGTTTGAGGTCATGAGCACAAAGACCCAAATGCCCTCACTGGAGGGGTACCAACCAAGACACTAAGCATTCAAGACCCAATAAATAAAAGTATTTTACCATTAATCCTAAAGCACACAAAACCACTACTGAAGTAAAAAGTTTGCTCACATGCTAAAACCCACATATTAGCTAAAATATTTTTCCAGATCATCCATGATGGTCTCAGCAGTGTGTACGATTAATTGGATTATTTATATAAAAAAATTAAGGGCCTCTTCGAAGAGCTGAATGTAAGGTCTAGATCTGAAATATGCTTATATTTTAGTTTGGTTAGAAAAGAAAAAGCCACAATTCTAGTCACTTTAAATAAAAATTCTATGAATTTAAATAATGTAAACATGAATAATCAGATATTAGTATTTTCAGGTTGTTTAATAACACATGTACACCGATAAACTATTTACTTTTCCCAGTAGTGCTCTGCATAAAGACATTCTAATACAGAAAATTAGCCCAGCTTCTTAAATTAATACACTTGTCAGCATCATAGAAAATTCTAAATATATTAAGCAAATACAGTGTAGAAAGAAAAGGTATCTTTACTTTTTCAAAGGAAGGAACAAATTGAAGGTAGGAAGAATTTAACACAAAAATATGTCTTAAATGCAATAAAACTATGCTTTTGTAAAGATGACTTGCATATAGAGAGCTGGGGGTTGGGTTGTTTTTTGTTTTTTTTTCAAAGACAGCCATGCTCAGGATGTGCATGATCAAATGACTGTTTATCACACTGGTGTTGAAACATGTATAAACATATTTTTAAGTGAAATATCAAAATCTACAAATAATTATGCATGCAAGCTATTCCTAGACAACTGGCATGCTTAAAGTGTATTACATCTCTAAGCACTTAGAAGAGAAGGTGGTTATCAGAAGTAGTCAGCATGGATTTACCAAGGGGAAATCATGCTTGACTAATCTGATAGCCTTCTGTGATGTTGTGACTGAATGGATAGATGCAGGGAGACCAGTAGATGTATTTGACCTTAGCAAGGCTTATGACAAAGTCTGCCATAACATCCTTATGAGCAAGCTCAGGAATTGTGGGATAGAAGACTGGACAGTGGAATGAATTAAAAACTGTAGAGCCCAAAGTGTGGTGATCGATGGCACAGAATCCAGATGGAGACCTGTAACTAGTGGAGTCCCCCAGGGATCAGTGCTAGATCCAGTCCCTTTCAACGCCTTTATCAACAACCTCGATGATGAGGCCAGAGTGTCTTCTCAGCAAGCTTGCTGACGACACGAAACTGGGAGGATTGGCTGATTCACCTGAAGGCTATATGGCCATCGAGGAAGATTTGGACAGACTGGAGAGCTGGGCAAAGAGGAACCTAATGAATTTTAATGAGAGCAAGTGCAGAGTCCTGTACCCAGGAAGGAACAATAATATGCATCAGTACAGGTTAGGAGCTGATGTGCTAGAGAGTAGCTCTGTGAAGAAGGACCTTGGAGTCCCAATAGACAACAAGTTATCCATGGGACAACAGTGTGCCCTTGTGGCCTATAAGACCAATGGTATCCCAGGATGCATTAAGAAGACTGTCTAGCACATCAAGAGAGGTCCTCCTCCCCTCTATTCTGCTGTAGTGAGACCTCACCTGGAGTACTGCATCCAGTTCTGGCCTCCCCAGTTCAAGAGAGACAGAGATGTACTTGAGAGAGTCCATCGGAGGGCTACGAGGATGATTAAGGGGCTGGAACACCTGCCTTACAAGGAAAGGCTGAGAGACTACTGAGAGGGCATCTAATTAATATAATTAAATACATAAGAACTGGGTGTCAAGAAGGCAGAGACAACCACTTCTCACTTGTGCATTGTGATAGGATGAGGGGCAATGGATTCAAGCTAGAGTACAGAAAGTTCCACCTCAACATGAGGAAGAACTTCTTTACTGTAAGAGCTGTAAAACATTGGAACAGACTCCTCAAAGAGGTTGGAGTCTCCTTCTCTGTAGACTTTCAATACTTGTCTGGATGCATTTCTGTGTGATCTGCTCTGGTTTTGTCCTGTTCTGGCAGGGAGGTTGGACTCTATGAACTTTGGAGGTCCCTTCCAACCCCTAACATTCTGTGATTGCATCTTTAAGTTGTTTCAGGATGAAACCTAAATAATAACATAAGGACATAACATTCTATGTCATATCTCAGTTGCCAAAGACAATTTTAAAAAGTATGTCTGAAAACAAAAAAAATGAAGCTTTTTTTACCTCTTAGGCAGCCCCTTCTCTGTATATGCTTGACACTTAGAAAGATATGTGAATTACATAATAAGGTGCTACAGTACTCTGCTAAAAAATATTCTACCAATTTAGCAATTCTGCTAAAAAATATGTTTGATTACTCTTGAGATAGAGGTCATGGGGGACAACTTATTCTACAGAACATCAACAGAGCCTGTCAACTCCAAAAGAATGGCAAAATCCTACAGCACTTCCACAGCTAAAGAAGGAAGACAAGAATTTGAATGCACAGAGGAAGTAGGAAAAGAAGATGGTTTTCAAATACAATTCAGATTAGCAGTTTTATCACCTGATCTGGAATACTATACTAAAAAATATTATCTTAATTATATTTCCAAAAGCTCCCTGAAGTCTACCTGCAACTTTTGGTC
>JANHFX010009102.1:6222-16285 GCA_027560015.1 Chloroceryle amazona
CTGCAGATCTCTGTCACCATTCATCAGCTCCCCTCTCAGGCTTCTCTTCTCCAGGCTGAACAGCTCCAGGGCTCTCAGCCTTTCCTCACCAGAGATGTTCCAGTCCCTTCAGCATCCTCATGGCCTCTGTTGGACTCTCTCCAGTATTCCCATCCCTCTTGAACTGGGGAGACCAGAACTGGACACAACACTCCAGAGGTGGTCTCCCCAGTGCAGAGTAGAGGGGGAGGAGAACTTGAAGGTGCACTTTCAGTTCACAGAATCACTAAGGTGGGAATAGATCTCCAGGATCATCAAGTCCATCCTGTTACCCAACACCATGACATCAGCTAGACCATGGAACTAAGAGCCACATCCAATCTTTTCTTAAACCCCTCCAGGGACAGCGGCTCCACCACCTCCCTGGGCAGTCCATTCCAGGGTTCTATCCCCCTTTCCGTGAGGAAGGGCTTCCTAAGATCCAACCTGACCCTCTCCTGGCACAGCTTCAGGCCCTGCCCTCTCCTCCTGGCACTGGGTGCCTGGGAGAAGAGCCTGACCCCAGCTGACTGCACCTTCCCTTCAGGTCGCTGTAGAGAGTGATGAGGCTCCCCCTGAGCCTCCTCTTCTCCAGGCTGAACAACCCCAGCTCCCTCAGCCTCTCCTCAGAAGAGAGATGTTCCACTCCCTTTGTGAAGTTTAAAGAGCACATCCCACTCTATCCCATACTCAGAAGTGTTGCCCTTATCTAGAGATGGGTGACTGGAGGGGGGATTTCTGCTTGAGACTAGTAAAAAATTATGGGTTTTTTTTCTGTCAATTCCTATCTTCCCTATACACGCTCTCCAGAGATTTAGCAAAAGAATATTGACTTAAAAAAAGGATTCCTCCTAATTCCAGCGCTGTGATAGCTGTGCCCATACAAACCTATACAAAAGCTGCTTGAGCAGCAGTAGTAAAAGCTGTGCCAGATTTAGTCAGCTGTTTACTTTCGAGTTAAACAGTGCTGCAGGGATCTTGGCATATGGCCCCCACTATTTGAAATCTGAGGAAATTCCCACTGGGCCTGAGACCAAACACTTTCTTGCAGCTTTTAGCACTGCGGTGTTTTAAAAGGCTGATGGTTAGCAGCCTCTCACTGCTCAGGAATCCAGCTGAGCTGCTTCACAGAGCACTGTTCAGCTTGCCTTGGTTGCAGACACAATTCAGCCACTCCCAGCTGTGTTCTGCCCACTTACAAGCAATGATTAATTTCTTCCCAAGACTTCAATGCAAAAATCATCTGCACCGAGGGATGTTCAGCGCTTCTGTTCCTCTTTGCTACATTTTTTAATATCAAGGCAGTGAGTAATTGTCTTTTCACATTAGAATTTTCAGAAATATCATCTCTTCACATCCCATTTTTATTCTACGGAAGCATGCTGAAAACAAATCTGTAACTGAAAATGGCACTTTTATGCAAGAGGCAGCTTTTAATCTCTTTAAACGGTACTTTCTACGTATTGATTAATGCATAACTGATACATATGAATAAAAAAAGTGTTATAATGTCTGAGTAATAACTGCTTTCCCTTCTGTTTATTCATTTCTCGCCAGTTTGGTGTTTCTAATATGTGTTTATTCTAAGCTGTGCTCAGGGCATTGTAGGGGTTAACACATGATAATGCCAGTAAAGGGTAGAAAAGTTGACTCTCGACTACAAAGTTGGTAGGTCCAGCACTTTCTACATTTATTCAAAATAATTATGGGTGCATCCCTGTGACTTCTCATTGCAACTGCACTGCTGCAGTTCAGCTTAGTGGCTGAACATCCAGAGAGGTCAACTGCACTGCAGCCTACGGAATGAAGAAGCATAATTATTTAAAAAAATTCATGCCAAATGTCCAAGACTATTGTAATAAATTCAGCCAAGCTTCTGCAATTGAAATGTGTTCCAACAAGCCATGGAACTATCCTTAAAGTTTCATCATTTTGCATTCAAGAGAAAAATCTTAGAATCTGTTGACCATTTACATGATGAAAACTCTTGGCCACTCAGAAACAGGCCAAATTGCAAAGCATGATAGAAGGACCTGGCTGGCTGTGAGAGCTTCCTTCAGGTGCTGTGAAAATCAACAGAATTCCAAGGCAACCATTTCCCTGCAACAAGCAGTAAGGAGTGAGATTGCATCTTAGGGCCTTCCCTGTTCATGCCACTTTGTGCATTTGTGCCGGTCTGAAACAATCTAAACACTAAAACAATCAACAGAGTTTACTTCTCAACTAGTCCAGGCTACAAAAAGTCATGTAGGATTTGATCATTCGCTAGTAGCCTGCTCCAAATAAGAGATCTAGTTCTACCATCAGCTTTCAAATATTGGTGACTGCAAGGAAAACCAAAGATTCCATGCGTTATGCCTCCCAAATTCATTGGTAGAAATAAAGCTGAAATTTGAGGTGCATATGCAGTTTAACTGTTGCATCAGCATGGAAGGAACTTCTTCACCAGATTAATGTGACACGGCACTTCGCTTACCGTGCTCCTGCACGAGTCAGAGATTTGGCAGAGAAGAGGCACCCACCCATCGATTCCCACTCGGGGAAAACTGCCATGAGAGGATTCTGAGGACCTGCTCTTGGAGAAATAATACGATGCCTTTTTGGTTTGAGTTGGATTGATTGAATGCTTCTTGAGTCAATAATAACTATGTCCCAGCAGCACTGGAGAGTAGTCGTTGGGATATTGTACATAAGTGACCGAGCAATTCCCACACAATGAGCTGGAAGATGTGAAAAGGAGGATGAATGGTAAGATAATATTTCAAAGATAGCCTAGAAACACATTTGACTGCACAAACCCTGCCAGCTAATGCTTCTGGATTCCTAAACCAAGCAGAAGAGGCTTAGAGGGTCAGAGGTAGCTACAGGTGTTAGCGTGGTGTCACCTACCTCCTTATGGCAGCAGCATCTTTGACTCAGAACAGATGATGAACGTGATTCTGATTTCACAGAACCCCCATTTCACTGGATGTCCATTACAGCTGGCAATGAAAAATGGATATGAAAGGAATTAGAGGCTCTTATGTTATTTAGACAAAGCACTGTAGATGGTTTGTAGCAGCAGACAGATAAGCAGGATGTGTTGTATTATTGGTGGACTGGGGAAGAACAAATCACGAGCTAAATTGCATAGTCAAATAGTGATGCCATAGAGGCTGTCCCTGGAGATTCAATCCCGGATAGGTTAACAGAAGATTTGCTTAGGCATGATAATAGCTTCATCATAGCTAAAGTGTTAAAACCCAGGATATTTGAATCTGGTGGTTCACAAAAGATTTCTACATTAGATGCTGCCTTTGAAGGTACAAAGATATCAATTTAAGGCTATTGTAATTCAGCCATCATTTTGCTTATAACGTGTTTGGGTTTTTTAATACTTGCACTGTAGCAGGAATTTGAAAGGCAGGCATGAACCTATGAAAGATCAGGCAGTGGCCATCAACTCTGAGTTGCTCTAACCCCTTCAATCCTTCAATACAGAGGAGGCACCTTTGGCCAGCTGCCCACATTGATTTGGAGCTGGGAAATTCTTCAGGTGATGTACAAAAGCAAGTAAAGGCAGGAGAGGTTTACTTTAAAAGTTATAATGCTTTCTAAACCGTGGAAGCTCTTTCACTAAGCAGTGAAGCTGATAAAACTATAAAAGTGGCCTGGCCTAGCAGCCCTGGGACAAAGCTAAGTGTAACTGGGTCCACGTTAGCAACTTGGTTCAGAGCACTAATGCAGTTTTGAAGCAAATCCCTTGCTTATCTCAATGTACGGTGATTAGTCGAGTTCTGAGGACAGTTGTGGTACTTGTGATACAGATTCTCTTTGGAAGGAAACGAAATCAGAAAGGTTTCTCCAGAAGTGCTGCAGTGCTCTTCAGGAACAATAGGTTCCAAACTGATTTATGGACTATACAGTGACAGGTCTTACAGTCTGTGCCTATCACTTTTCCCTGAGCCTTGAACCACCTTTGTAATGGAGATGATTGATCCAGGAAATTAGCTGCCATCTCAATCAGGGTGAGCCTCCTGAGCCTCATAGAGCGGGGATGGAAGGAGCCTCAGCACCAGTCACTTGGATCTGTTCACTGCACTTCCAGTAGGGTGTCTAAATGTGTCTAAAATATTAGAAGTTCCCTCAGCTAAGACATTAATCCCACGATTTAGGTGACAAAACTCTTGAAGTCTCCCTGGAGAGTGCTTTCGGACATGAGCAGTGATAGTCCATTGCCCAAACTCAGTCATCCAGTGCTTTAGAGCACGTGGGGCTTTTCTGAGGCTGTGTCATATCTGCCTGTCCCAGGCAGGATCCCCAAAGGTTGCTCAACTGGCATGAGGTGCTTTATTTTAGGCAGCTGAATCGCAATTGGTTCACCACTCAGATGTGTGCTAAACAAAAATAATGGAAAAAAATCTGAAGCTTTGAGCAATGAACTCCACAAACTATACCGGGTTAGAAATCCAATGGTTTCCACAGTTTGGGTCAAACCACAGCATTTTGGGGTCTGTCCAGAAAGTGGGACAGGGAGAGGGAGTGAGGGTGAGAATCTTCCCTTTAAATCTGCTTTACCCACAGGATCTTTATGCCTTTCCAAAGAGCAAGCTACTTATTCATACATTTGAAACTAATTTTAGGAGGCAATACTCCAGCATTGTCATTAGGCTGTATCTCACTTTCCGTGAAGCAAGCATTATTTATTCTCACATATCATGCTCCCTGTACAGCTAAATAGATTGCCAGGGAGAAAATACAGGAAGGAGAAACTTCTAAGACTTTTTGGATTAGCAAGTTAAGTTTCAAAGGTAGAGAAGTCCAGCTGCATTAGCATTATACTTTCATTACTATAATGAAGTATAACGTAGTGGCTGAGGTGTTGACATCATTACTAAACAGACAATTTGGAGATGCAGGTAAATGTTTATTCACCTGCTACGCGTGCACACCCTCCGTGCATACCTTATAGATGTAGCCTCTTCAGACCCTGAAAGGAACTAATGCATGTCTTCAGTATTAGTTTGTTGTTACTCGGGTTGTTTTTTATCTGGTAGTTTTCAGAGAGCCACACAGGCATTAATTCAGTGACACGGGGAGGTTTTGTGTGTTTTAACCCAGCTTCAGACTGCAGTCAATTCTGCAATGCATGTTTCTCTCATCAGCTGCAGCAACACGGCTTGTCTTCTGAAACAGTGCACTGTGAGTAGGGCTCTGTGCTGGTAAAAAAGAAAAAAAAGATGTGGATTTTTATCTCTTTCTATTCCTATCCTGTTTGTAGTTGGGTACTCGGCTTCTGACAAGCCTATAGTCGTGTTTCTGTTCTTTACTGAGAAAAACCATAGCACAATTCTCTTTTCCTCTCTCCCCACTTCATGTTCTATCCCACAGTGTTTCAAAATGCTTCCATCCAGAAACAGAGCGATCTGTGATGTTGAGATTATCAACCATATGGTACAGTGAGTAAGCTACACATGTTTTCTCAGTAGCCAGTGGTTGCTGGCTGTGAAAGACACACATAGCATTACATTAGTTTCTATCCTAAGAATTCTAGTCACACTCTCAAAATTTGCTTAAAAGAAGCAGCAGGAAAGAAAAGTTGTACAAGTCCATTTTAGACTGAATATTTATTTCAACTCAATATTACTCTCTGGTTTCTGGCCTTTCGTGGATTTACTGTACACCCATCCTACTCTGACAGAGGAAGTTTCTCATAGCTAAACCTAGTCTGAACATGTTATTAGTTCAAGGCTCATTCTCGCACTTCTTTTTCTCATCACAGCAAAGAATCTGCCATTAGCAATGTAATCTCTTTTTCTGTTGACTCATTCTTTAGGTACAACCAGAAAAGCAACTGGTTGGAGTGGTTCCTTTTCACTCAGGTTCTATTTCAAAACACTGATCACTCCTCATTGTAATTTCTTAGCCACAGTCATTTTGAATTATGCCTTTCACAGTCATGACTTTTGCAAAACTCTTCCTAGTAAAGCGTCTGGAGATAGTTTGGAGGTGATTGATTTTTCAAAGCATTGTGGTGAAGTTTGATTCATAGTCCACCCAGGCTTTTGAAAATGGATCTACAGTTTCCATGACTTGTATTTAGAATGACATGTAAAGTAGTCAGCTTTAAATATGGCAAGAGAAACAGATTACAAGTGTTTCTCAGGTTACTCCTCAGCGCGTGAAATTCCTCTTCAGTATATAAGGTACTATCCTCGGGATGACTGGCATCCCTTTGAAGAGTCAGCAAGTTAGAAACAGCAAAGCTCCTTAAATATATTTCTTTGCTAGAATTAAATGTTGAACTTCGGTTATGAAGAGATGCTCTTTGTTCTCCATTGCCTTCTTTTCGGGATAGCTGTGTCTGGTGTTATATTGGGTTCTTAGCTTTCCGTTTCATTTCGATACCAGAAGAACAAAAAGAGAGGCTAAAATTCAAGCCCACGTGTGTGCTGAGATGTCAAAAGGCACAGTGCAGAAATAGCTCTGCTTTGTGGATTTTATGCAAAGTATTGGCAGGTATTTGTCTGAATCTGTCTGATTCACACAATGTCATGCCACCTGTCACCGGCTCTGCTACAGCAGTCAGCTGAACAGCAGTCCAAGTGGAAATCATTCAGACAAACTGCTCCAATCCATCTTTGATCCGACCATGTGGAATCTGGGTCTTTGAAAGAGAATTTCACCTGCATATCTAAGGCTTTGATTCAGGTTTACACCGTACTTTTAAATATTGCACTGACTACAGAAAGTGACATTAATTAAACCACTCGAATTATTTAAACCAGTTTTAATGACACAATTCGTTGGCATTTAAAAACAAACAAAAACCCCTTTCCTTTTTCTGCCTTAAATCCCCAAACGCAACTTTAAAAGAATCTACAACCAGGATCTTTGTCTTTGCAAAGGCAGATTGTACTGAAATATAAATTTATGCTCCTGTGAATTTCCAATTATATAACGAATCAATACCAAGGCTGATGAGACTGTGTCCAAAGACTGGTAAGATGGAGGAAATCTCTCTCTCTCTAAAATTTAATATACTTTTCTATTTTCTGATGTTCTGATAAAGGTATTGTCTAGGGTTGTTTGTTTTTTTTTTTCTGCTGAAACTGAAATGATGGGATAGTTTGAATCAAAATATCAGTTCTGGGTAGAAATGAATTTTCAACATGAATTTCTCAAGATGGACTTTGAGGAAATGTAAGTCCGTGGTCTAATATTACTTGACTTCAAAATTACAAGTATTCACATGAAAAAGGTACTTTAAGAAGTCTTATTTTTTTACTTTAGCCAGATGTTTTTGCCCTTCTGAGCTTCCTTCTTCCTCATATAGTAACTCTGCTGTCTTGCAAATAAACAGTGGCTGTGTCTTTGAACAGCTCTTGCTCTTGTAAGAAGATGGACCTCAAGATCCATCTTGAACTGCAATTATTTGTCGTCTTGTAGGGGTACTGAAAAAAGCATGAGCTTGTGAATATCAGGTCAAAAGTAAATGTCTTCCAAGAAGACTGGTGTGAAGGTTTATGTTTCAGGGTACGTTTGATAGATGGGTAAGTTTCAGAGGACAAAAATTGATTAGAACATTGAAGAACTTTCCAAATGTCAAGAAAGGAGCAGAAGGACTTGTTGGTAACTGGTGATTAGACATTTCACCAGCTTCTGAGTGAGCTCGATCTACCTCTGGTCACAGGCATGATTATCTCCTAACTCAGAAATGACACCGAAGTGATAAGAAAAAAAAATAATTGGAAGTTATTTAAAATAAGAATGTTTATGTTTCATCTGATTCAATGTGTACCATCTGGAGCTTTAATCCAGTTTAAAAGTTTAAAACTTTTTTAAAGCATGTAAATTCTTCACAGATCGATTCTGATTTCTGTGTTGTTTATGTTTTTTTTCAAGTTATTAACATTGGGAGGCTACAGATACGTTCACTGATCTTGGAAATCAGGAAAGAAGTGATTGAGTTTCTTGGATGACATAGCTGGTCTGAGAATGTCTTTTATTTGTTCTACTATTTTACGTAAGGTGATAAAGACTGTAGCTGGTGCTTACAGAGATGTTTCTGTGCTTCTCTAAGTACAAGGTACACTATTTCTTTTGGTGTGCTAAGGTAATTAGTCTAACTAAACACATCTTAGGTAATAGTTGGTCTGGATTGTCATTATAAATAATTAGGGCTGTGCTTCTCACGTGTGTTTATGTGCTTGTGCTGATAATCTGATTATCTGTATTTTTATTTAGTTCTCGTGCTGTTAATAAGGATATTGAGATCTGAAGGAACTAATTAAGTTTCCAGTGTAATGGTTTCTATATTGAAATTGTTCTATGTTCAAATTATTTCATTAGCTGATTAATTTAAGTCTGACAAATGTACTCTATGGTTTTCCTCTTCTGTTTCAGAGAATTTTGCTTCTGGTTTGGTTTGCTTTCTTTCCAAAGGAACAGTTTCTATTGACTTCATAGTCTGTGTGATTTCTTTTTTTCTTCCCGTGCTTTCCTATTCTTTTAGCTGGGGTGGGGATTAGTAGCTTTAAACGTGCTCTGCTAAAAGTAGCACAAAAATCACAGATTCACAGAATTGTCATGGTTGGAAAAGACCTCTAAGGTGACCACGTCCAACTGTCAACCCCCCCTCAAAAAAAAAAAAGAAAAAAATCCCCAAAATAAGACCAAAACAAAACAAAACTAGCAACTAAAAATAAAACAAAACCAAAACCAAACACCTCCCCACCTCACTAGAGCATGTCCTGAAGTGCCTCATCTACACAGTTTTTGAGCACCGCCAGGGGTGGTGACTCCACCACCTCCCTGGGCAGCCTGTTCCAGCTCCTCACTACCCTTTCAGCAAAGAAATTCTGCCTAATATCGAATCTAAACCTCCCCTGGTGCAACCTCAGGACCTTTCCTCGAGTCCTGTTGTTATTTATGTGAGAGAAGAGGCAACCCATTCCAGTGTCTCACCACCCTCATGCTGAGGAAATTCTTCCTGATGTCCAACCTGAATCGACCTCTCTCCGGTTTTAATCCATTCCCTATGGAGAGTAATACACTCTTTTATTAGAACAACTGACATAGCTGAGGGGTGGATGGAAGAGAGACACTTTTGGGTGTTAACAGCATTATTTCAGTTCTACCTCTTCAGTTATCCTTGCCCACCAGCACTGCAGGAAAAGACTGACTTTACCTCTTCCAGCATTCTTACCAGAGCAAACATTTCTTATCCCCCCCACACACACACCCCGTACTACAAGGCCATCAAGAAGATAACAAAACTCAGATTCCTGTATTGGTCTCTTAAAAGAGAAGAAAGAACAGTGGTTCTTGGCCTTTTCACAGAATTGTTTAGGTTGGAAAAGCCCCTTGGGATCATCGTGTCCAACCTTTCACCCTACTCTGCAAGTTCCCCCCTAGACCATATCCCCCAACACCACATCCAAGCTTAAACACCTCCAGAGATGGCAACTCCACCCCCTCCCTGGGCAGCCTGTTCCAATAGCCCACCACTCTTTCCATGAAGAATTGTTTCCTAGTGTCTAGAAAAACTTACAACAATTTATCCACTGGAGACCGAAGCTGCACAGAGCCAGAGGACATTATCATTCTGTCAGACATGAAACTTTTAATTTCATCGTTTCTTAAAGGATGAAGTTGGATGACAGAGGGGGTCTTACAGCTCCTCGGGAACTCTAACTGAGGCTAATAATTCAAACAGGAACAAGGAGCTAAACGAAGAAATAGAAATCAATAATTCTGTGTGTTTCTGTAGGTGGGAGCCAGAGCTGTAACAGTTTGAAACAAATGATATTTAGTATTTTTCATAGCAATAGGTAGCTTATGCAGAGAATATTGGGGTAGGTTGGAGCTTTAGAAGACAGGACCATGAGGTTGATCAGGGGGCTGGAGCACCTCTCCTATGAGGAGAGACTGAGAGAGTTGGGGGTGTTCAGTCTGGGGAAGAGAAGGCTCTGGGGGAGACCTTGTGGCCTCCCAGTATCTGAAGGGGGCTACAGGAAAGCTGGGGAGGGACTTGTTAGGCTGTGGGGCAGTGATAGGACTGGAG
>JANHFX010009103.1:0-13317 GCA_027560015.1 Chloroceryle amazona
CTGCGTTGGGGGGTGAATGAAAGGAGCGAGGGGCTTCTCGCTGCACGTGCTGGTGGATGGCATCCCCAAACACCCCCACACACACACCTCCCACACGGCCCAACTTCCCAGTTAGGCGACCTGTCTCTCCCAGTTGTCCAAGGGTGCAGCAGGAAGGTGCTTCAGATCTAGAGGTCCCGGTGAGGTATCGGGGCTCCCCATTCCCTCCTGAGCTACGCCACGGGAAGGAAGCGTGTTCTAATAGCAGGGACTGTTTCTCAAAAATAATAGTTCCACCACAAATTGCATGGTGGTGCAGACACCACCTTTGGTAGCCACAGCAGAAGATAAGTGGGTTTTCACCCAGTTATTTGGTTTGCTCTTGACTTACGGAGTAAGATATTATTCCACTATGTAGGAATTTACAGGAATGCCCTGAAATGTCTCCTCCTGCTTAGTCCTTGGTGTGCTTCCAAACCATAGAGACACGGGGTGTCACTCTGGATAACAGAGGGCTTCCAAAAACATTGCTCAAAGCTGCAAAGTGCTGCACTTCTGCCTCTCCACCCCCCTTACCGATGCACTTCAGACTCTCCTCTTTGCATCAGCCCACTCTCTTTTAGCATCTACTTTTTAGCTGTTCCCTGCACTGTGATCCCCTCCACTCCTGCAGCATGTTCCTCGCTCTGCTGGTGTTGCCTGGGATGTACAAGTGAGGCACCAACTCGGGGTGCTGCATAGCAGCCCTTCCACAAAGGGAGACTAAATAAACAGAACAGGGCCGGATTGGGCCCTTCAGCAGCTCCATAAACTCCAGCCAACCTTTCCTGGGCTGTTGCTCCCACACGTCTGAGAGGCCTATTTGATGCCAGCATCACTGAGAGAGAAAAGCCACACAGAGAAAAAGGTTTTTTGTGTCCTCTTTTGTACCCCTAGGAATTAATCAATTGGGAGTCAAAGAGGATAAACACAACGCTTTATAACTTGAGAACAAAACCCAGAACTTGTTGCTTAATGCTATCTATTCCCTACACTGCTCAGGAGGGAAGAGGGGATAAATCCCTTTCCTGCCAGGGACATTTTAACATGTTGCAGTGCAAGTAAGAAAAGCAGTTATGCAGGCAAATCATAACTGGTAAAGGGTGAAGTCTCAAGTAATGGCTGAATGTTCACAAACAAGCATCAAATTTTGACTTGCTGTGCGATCCTGGGTGAGGCATTGTATCCTGCACTCTTTCTGCCTCTGTTTTTCATCTGTGAAATGGAAACAAGAATTCACACTGCCATTGTAAGCAGGAATTCTGTTGGGTTTGGAGAGTGCCCACATAATCCTGTAACAGGGGTCAGATAACCCAGTATGTATATTACATATTTGTGGTCTTCATGTGATTTTGGCTGCACACAGACAGGGGGGATAGACTTGTTTTCCAAACCTGGGTAGCTGATAAAGGACCCACATGCCAGGCGCAAGAGCTGCATCTTCAGCTTAATACCAGGAGGGCAAGGAAAGAATTGCAGGAAAGTTCCATCTGCTGTGGCAGCAAATGCTGGGAAAGCAAAGTGGACAAAGGGAAGGTAGGATTTCTTCCCAGGGGTAGTTCTGATTTGTCGCTGGCAGTGAAAAAGTTAAAACTCATAGGGTTATTCATGAATTCCGCTTTTTAAAAACATGTCCCATTAAAATGCAGATTTAGTCTTCCATTTGCAAAGAACATAGTTATTTCAAATTCTGTATGGGAATCCTTTTTGTATTTGTATCTTTTGGGTAGGAAGTCCAGCTGCCTCTTGTGAGATTGCACATATCTCTTCAGATGTCAACAAATCATTGAAAAGTGTCAGAAAGGGGGAAATGAAAGATAATTATTCAAACCATGGAGAGCTACTTTGAAAGTGAATAGAATCTGTCAGATAGTCTTTTGAGAACAGCAGTTGGCTGCTTGTATTGGATATATTAAATGGACATATCTAGAGGCAAGTAATGCTGTTTTAGATTCGGATCAGTGTAAGTTGGAGGATTTTTCTGGTCAAGGTAGCTGAAACCACCAGAAATTATTGAGGCTAAATTAGTTGGGAAGGTGTTACCTAGAGTTATGGTGACATATTAAAAGAAATAGAAAGCTCTGTAAATAAAATGCACACTCTTTCAGCTAAGGAAACAGAAGCTTTACATAGTTTTCTATTATATTTTGATATAGGAGATAAAGGAGAATTTGACTACAATGGAAATAAATAGGTTGGTGGCAGTGTAAAGGGGCATTATCACAAAGAGCTTGGGGAAATCACCATTATATCCAATTAGCACAAAATTACTGAGAATTTGCTTAGACCAATACTCCTTGCTCTTATGAGCAGCCTGATGATGTTGGCCCCTGCTGCTGTAAAACTTGCCCCTGAGAGTAACATCCTTTGAGACCTCCCACATCCAAAGTCTGCAAGCAGAGCAGAAATTTATCTTTTTTTCCCCCTGAGAAAGTTGAATAGATGACATTTCATAAGGAAGAGAGTACATCTCAGCAAAAGGCTTTCTGAAACTGCTGTAAGTGCTTGCTGCTCTATCTCCCAGGAAAGATGTCGATATTTTTACTGTAATGCTCCAGTAAGAGCAAGCACCTGACAGGTATTTATCTTTCAAGCTTAGTTCTTTAGAGTTGTTTTGTTGTTGTTGTTTGTTTGTTTGTGTGTGTGTGTTTGTTTTTTTGTTTCTTTGTTTGGATTTTTGTAGGGCTACATCCCTCATGTTTTTCCTGATTGTGCCAGCCCATGCTACATGCAAGGGGCAGAAAAACCTACAGCAGCATTACACTACCTGTGTTTTTGTAGTACTTAATCCCCTGGAGAGGAAGACAGACTGTGAAACAGGAGTGTCTGCCACAGGCTGGGAATGGCTGGTGCTCCTGTGTGGGTTTTTTTCCACTCTAGTTATTCTTCTTTCTCACATATGGCACAGAAAGGTTTTACCCATGTCCTGCAGCCCCAGAGGGACTGCCAGTTCTAGCACATCATAACAGCAGCACTTATTTCTGCTCTCTAGCATGAGATGGTTGCTCCCTGTCTCAGCGTCCCTTACTACCTTCTTACACCAACCTAGCTTTCGACTTTTGCCTCTTAAAAACCCAGCGACAAAATTGGCAAACCTGGAAGCCCTCTCCCATGATCTGATGCTTTATCATAAGCACAATGACTCCTGTTGTTATGAAATATTTTAAAATCCCTCCTGTCATAAGGCATCCCATCAGGTCAGGTCACTGTATCTAACAGATAAGAACCAGGACATGATTGTGACAAGATCTAGATGTTCCACGCCACCTAATGGAAAATCTAACTGAAGTTTTCAAAGTAGCAATGGTTTTTTTTGCAAGCCTTGACCATAAGTCATAAAACTAGACCTCCTTAAAAAGTTTGCTTTAGTCTTTTCATCTGAATTTCCTAAATTGTCCAGCAAGAGAAAATTGAAAGTCTATGCCTACATTCAATGTAATCTAATCTAATCCTGACCAGCATTTCCCCTCAAAAAATCACAGATGAAACAACGTTTTTGAAAAACCTGACCCATTTACAGATGTGCCCAAGTAAAAAGCTGTGGTCTAGATCACAACTCCCCCAAAAGCCAGCAAAGGTGAATGATGTGTTCATGCTACTGCAGATGCTAAGGGTAGCCATTGAAGAACCTGAAAATTCTCTTATCTCTCAGGTACAAGCAGATTGATAATTCTGGTTCAAGTCCTTCTCCTTTAATACTTTCCTTTTTCTAATCTACAAGGGTAAAAACAAATTTAGCTTTCATGTTTCAATACACACCACCATGTGCAGGCATGCCTAGTGTGGATTTTACAATAGGAATTTTTTGACTGCATTACAAACACCCTCTTTCAATGTTGTGATGTTATTTTTAGCAAAGGAACCTTGCAAATGAGCAGAAATAGACTCCAGAGTCCTCAGTATTATCTTGTTTTCATCCACCCCTTACCTGCAAGAAACATGGGAGACTTAAATTTCTGCTGTGCTGACAAGAAGCACTTTCTTGAAAGTTGTGGGCAAAATCAGCAACTTTTAAAAATACCCCTTTCAAGGAAGGAGGCAAGTTAGGGGAGACCTAAGTAGGTTTTCTAGTGGATGGATCCCCTCTGTGGGCTGGGGCCAGGTGTCTGGAGCCATGCAGTGGCTTCACCAGCCTCCCCTTTGGTTCCTTCCCACATGGGCATGGGAGCAGTGACACTGGTGGAGAGCATTGGGCATCTTCATGAGGTACCCCTCACCATGCACCTTCCTCCAACCTCCCAAGGGAACCTGTTGTGGAGTGACATGCATCTGCTCTCTTTGGCAGTCAAGGGAGCTGTGGTGGGTTGGGGCACCCGACCCTTACACACCTGAAGCCAGGTGTAATGAATCCTGCTGCTTTTATTTGTGTCACGGTTTGGGGTCAGGGTGGCCCCTTAGACCAAAACCAGGCACTCTCTGTTAATGCCTCTCCCTCCCCAAAGGGGAAGAGAAAGGGAATAAGGGAGAGAGAGACTTAGTGATTAGAAAAGTAAACTGGAACAACTTTAATGAAAATAATAATAGTAAAAATAGAATATGTACAAGTGTATACAGAACCAGTATTGAATCCAACCCCCCTGATGGTAATTACATCACCGTCACCACTGATGCTGTGGAGCAGGCACTGGGGGAGTCCCAGACTGGGCCCAGCAGCAGATGGGAGCTGTGTCCAGGATCTGGATTCTGGTACCAGATTCAGGACCACACTGATTGGGATTGAAGGCAGAATGGACAGAGTCCTCCTTGGGTGCTCTGAGGAAGGAACTGAAAGAAGACCTGAGCCAAGCCAAGCAAAGCTGTCAAAGTGATCCAAGAGGGGAGAGGAGCCCGGGAGCCCCCAGAGAGAGGATGACAAGCAAGTGAGCAAGCAATCAAGCTATAGACCCTCCAGATCCCTTTGCTTTATAGTGAATATGATGTATATGGGCTGGAATACCTTGTCGGTCAGTTTGCGGTCAGCTGCCCTGTCTGCTCCTCCCTGCAGGTGCTGCCTTTCACTTTCCTGTACCCCCCAGTGTGGTGCACAAGATCCAGCAGTGGCCCTGGTCTGCTCACCAATCCTTGGTAGTAACTCTAAACACGGGGTGTTATCACTGCCAGCAGCAGACACTGTCTGTGAAAACAGGCTGCTCACTTCAGACACTGCAGTCAGTTAGAAGAACTGAGCTGAGAAGTAAAATCACTGAACAGAATTAGTTCTGTTCTCACTCAAACCAGAACAATTTGTAACACTGAATGGCTGGAACTGCAATGTGGGACAGAGCTAGCTCCGTCCCCACCACTCATTATTTTACAGGAAAGGCAAATTTTACTTTTTCCCTTTCTCTGCTTTATTTGTTTGTATACAAATAGTTTGCTAATAGGTGGCTAAATCAGCCCACAGTGCACATCTTTCCCTGTCCTGAGTGGAAGAGCTGCTGTGTGCTTTGCTCTTTCTGTGGCTGGAAGAGCATGTCAGTGAGGACGGGGAAGGAGAAGGCACATCTCCTTTTAAAATTGATTTTCTTATTCTATTCCACTGTCTAAAAGCATAATTGGATTTCAGTGCCAAGTCATGGCTGATTTTCCCCCTTTGGTTATCTCACTATCACTCTACCAAGATAATGGGAGTTACTACAGATTTAGGCTAACATACAGGGGAGGAAGGAGAAGCAGGACTCGAATCAATCCGGTGTTACAGTTCAAAGGAATTAAAATGAGAAAGAGAGAAAAAGATAAAATGAAAGAAATTTGGGGAAAAAAAAAAATTCTCTTTCTGGATCTATGTACTTTCTCCAGGGAGTTTTCCTCCTAGATAATCCTTGAGATGGTGGAACAAGGTAATTGAATCTCTCTTTCAATACAGGAAAAAGAGTAAGAAAGTAAAGAGCAAGCAAAAGGAAAAGGTGCACTTTTTTTTTCTGGCAAAACTATCTACCTGTTACTTAAAAAAAAACTCATCTTGCTGTTTCCTACTGGTAATTATGCCTTCAGCAAATAGTCTTTTAAATTCAAATGTATTTTTCTACTGAGAAGCCAACACTTGTCATTGAATAATCTTCTTTCAGCCTGATAAAGTTGGGGTTTTGTGCATGCATACACATCTATGAAGTTGCTATGTTTGGGATATATTTGAATGTTTGCTTTTTGGTGTCCTCACCTATGTAGGTCAATTGATCCAAATGCAAAAAAGCATCAATGAGAGCTCCCTGCCGGTCCCAGGGCAGCAGCACTGGCATTGTGTCCCAGGACCAAAGCTTCTGCAGTGTTTTTCTGGGTACTTTTATGGGCTCTGAGGAAGCCTGTAGGATTTTTAATGCCAGGTGTTGTATGGCTAAGAGGCCTGGGTCTGGAAACCTATATGGGTAACAGAAGTGCCATGCCAAAAATGCAGCACCGTTTAATGATCCATGTAGGAAAGGTTTAATCCTTTGGGTACAAGGTTTATAATTCCACAGCAGATTAAGAGCCTTTACCATTGAAAACTCAATGTTGGTGACTGATTATTTTTATCTAACCTGGATTTGGGCCTGAAAAATGTATTTTCTTATGAAAAGGTAGAATTTAGGTATTCAGGTGTTCAAGCTAAGCATGTTAATACAAAGGCACTTTATGCCCAAGGGAAAAAAAGAGTGCGTAAAAAGAATTTTGCTAAATTGAAAAGATTTTTGAATTGATCCCTAATTCAGTTCCAAAGAGCCAAGATAAAACTGGGCAAGATAGTCTACTCCTGATCTCACTTTCAGTTCACTATAATTACAGTACTGATGCTATGAATTAGCTGCAAAGAAAAGCCTGTTGGACCTGTGAGAGGACAGTGTGCTTTTCCAGACAGGTGATAATAGCTCTGAAGAAAAAAGAGCCTTTTTGTGCCTAGCACAAGGCTTGCTTTCCTTTCTGGAAATCCCAAATTTATCAATGTTATTACAGCAAAGTAATTTACTGTCAAAGGTCCCCTCTTCATTTCTATCCTCTCTGACCACCTTTCATTTTTAATGCCTGTAAACCCATGCTCCTGATCCTGCTTCAGTGCCAGCAGTGCCCCAGCAAGAGGAACAGCAGACAGCACTTGTGTAAGGCAGAAGGGATGTGCATGCCTTCTAGCACGCACTGCTGCAATGATACCCTTTAGGCTGCCTGCCTGTCAGAGTGCCTTCCAGCCAAGCCGACATTCAGCTTAATAAAATGGGCATTCGGCTTGCGTTAATCATTCGAGTTACTGCGAGGAGTTCCCACAAAGTCTGTAAATATCCACACATCGGTAGCATTGTCCCTGTAAAAGGATTAGCCTCTTTAATTAGATCTATCGTCCCCTTTTACGAACATGTCTCTAAGAGATACAGTGGTAGGAGTGCCGCACGGGCAAAGATAAATTGCCTCCTTTGAGAGAGCTACGTTTCTGCCATTGAGACGGGCTCTTTGCTGGGGTCCTTGTTTTGCCCCATGAAGTCCCCATTCAGGTACAGTGGCGCTGAGGGTGCCTTGTTCAAGCTCAGAAACTATTTGTGAGGCTGTGGCAGACTTGGACTTCCCAACTGGCACCGAGGAGAAAGAGGCACTTGTTTCCTCACTATCGAAGGGGGTAAAAAAAAAACAAACAGAAGGGGGCCAGTGCAGGTGGTGCTCCATCAGTAAAACGCTGTTGGAAGAAAAGCTTGCAGGTGCTGGCTCTGAAAATGGACGGATGCTTCCTGGGCCCAGGGTGAGCTGAAGAGGACTGCCAAGGACAGACAGAACCGCTCTGTTGCCTTAAGAGTGCATAAAAAAAGATGTTTCAATGCTGTCGTCGGATCTGGGTGGTTTGCCACGGAGGACAAAAAGTCTCCTGTAAAATTGGATTTAAATAGTCCTATCTCACTTGTGCTCTGGGTGACCAGATTCAATTGTGCCGGTGTCCCCTCTGCAGTATGATATCATAGCTTCAGAGGAAGGCTTTATTTAGAGGTCACATTAGTTTGTCCTGTGGATGTAATCATTTTTTGTGTCACGGACAATGTTTTACTGTGAAGATATGGGCCAGATGGCTCAGCCACTTGCAGTCCGGAGTTAAACAGGCTCTTTATTGTGGGTGAATAAACAGAATCTATTGTCCCCTCCTCGTGAAACTCTAGTGTCCACCGCTGGGTAAAGATGAAGTATGAAATTTTCACGGCTGAGGGAAGAATATGTAAAACAACAAGTAAAAGGGGTGTGGGCTTCCAAAACATATCCTCATAGTCCCCTCTGTTGGTTTATTTGGTTGGTTGTTTTTTTTTTCTCTATATAATACATCCATGATGTATTTCCATGCTTTGTCATTGTCTGGTGTTGCTTAGCGCTTGGGTCCCCCTCATCCTCTGCACCCAACCCATTGAGCATCTTCCACTGTGACTGCTCCCACGGTTGGGATGGGGGGCTCAGGAGGATTTTCCACTCATAGCCCTCTGTATGGGTGTGGTGTCTGGGCAGTTAGAGCATTGCCAACTCCGAGTCTGGTTCTTTATTGTTTCATATCCCTAAAAGCTCCCCCTTGGCTGCAACTCTCATCTGGGCTGGTAGCACACACAATGCTGGCCAGTGAGAGAGTAGAGAAGGTCTTTTCTTCCAGAACCAAAGAGATGAAATTCATTCTTTCTTCCATTTCCCCACACCCCCCACAGGACCAATATAGTAATTCAAGAGAGGTTTCCTCCTAGAGAAAACATACATTTTCTTCTTAAACTCACCTCATCCATAGTTTCCTATATGGCAATGTCAGAACTATTTCTTTGCTCTCTAATTGCAACCAAAGCCAACCTTGACTGGCAAGGAGAAAGTCCCTGACAGTTTTGGGTTCAGTCCAGACCTTCTCAGAGAGTCTGTCAGGCAACTGTTTGACAGTATGCAAATGTATGCAAATAGGGGGACACTGGCCGAACACCTGCAGAAAGTGTCCATCCCCACTCCCGCTATGCTCTACCTCCTCCGCACGTGGGGCTTTGAAATGCTGCTTCGTCTCCCTCTGTCAGTTTATTATGCGTTTGTCAGCAGAACGTGGGGCTGGTGAAAACCGAGCTCTTTGTCCTGCCGGGCGGCAGAGCCCCATGTGGAAGGGCCAGTGCCAGGAATGGTGCGATGGCTTCCATCCAGCCCTTGTGAATCCTCCCTTCTGTCTTTTAGGACCTTCCTTTCAGCATCCCAACCCTTCTGGGGTTGCCTGTGTCAAGGAAGGCCTTCTGTTTTCCTGGGAGTAAAGACATCATGTCGGTGGAGTCTTAGCCAAACAAAAAGGCTCTTTCTTGCCAGCAGCTGGAGCACAGGACTGTGAAGGGCTGTGCATGCACTGCATGAAAACCTGCAGCTGACTCCAACCAGGGAGGAAGGAAGGAAGGAAGGAAGGAAGGAAGGAAGGAAGGAAGGAAGGAAGGAAGGAAGGAAGGAAGGAGGCACCTTGAATAAAGCAAAGTTGCTGGCCGCATACCAGCTGCCAAAGAGAAATGCTGGCTGCTTCAGCCATTGGGAGAAGCTGTGGGTTTCCTGTGTACCCCCATGGAGAAGTCCCTGGAGAACTGAGGGTCTGGTGAGGTCTGGTGGTGGGGCTCCATGTACACAGAGGACACTGTGTGTCTTGCTCCCCTAAGTCTATGCAGTGTGAAGGAGGTGGAGGGAGGCAATTTTGGAGTGCTCTTTAGAGAAGGGCTGTAAATTTGGGCAAGTCCGGGACCTTCAGCCTGAATCCAAACTCTGGATGGGATTTTGAGAACATGCCGGTTGGATCAAAGATGTATATCCCATACCAACTTCTGGCCAAAGGAAGGCGGGAGCCCTTCCAAATCCTGTGTATCAGCTTCAGTTTTAGATAGCTAAGCATTCAAGCCAGTGGTGACCAAGCAATGGGTCCCAAGGCTGCATGGAAATATGGTCCTCCAGTTCCCAAAGAGCTCACTGCTGACATGGGACCACAAGTCGAAACAGCTCTGACTGCTGCTAGGGCAGCAGGCACCTTCATCTGATCCACAGTCCCAACTGAATATCACTAGCCTGATTCCAGTTCTGGGCCTCCCATGGGTATTTGACTCTTATCATAAGCAATCGCATGGCTTTAAAATCATAACCCATAGGTGCTGACTTTGTGGCAAGCTGTGACTAAACAATGTGTTGTGTACCACAAGCCTATCTTTACACCACAGTCATGGTTAAATCAGGGCTCCTGAGGCTGCCTGCAAAGAGCTGTGCTGGTAGAGGTAAGATCTGCACTTTGCTCAGTCACTTGCATTAGGAAAAGCCAGGTCATGCTGGATCTTGAAACCCATGCGGTAAAACATCAGTAAATATTTCAGAACATGAGGCAGCATATAGACAAGACACCATAGATGGGTGTAGTGCTAAGCATTGAGGTCAAAGGCCTGCCTTTGGCCTGCTAAAATATGAGAAACACCTCTCTGATCTGGGATAGCAGTGGTCTTGGAAATGTGGGCAGGCTTCTCCTGAAAGCCAGGTGGACTCCAAGAGTTTGGTAATTGTTTCTAGGGCTTTTTCTTTGGCTGGGGTTGAATAAGAAACAGGCTGTTATAAAGGGATGGGTATGGACAGTTAGTAGGGTATCTACCAGAACTCCCCTGGCATCAGCTTTAGTATCTGCACTCCTGGAATAGGACTCTCAGGGGGACCTGCTTTAATTCTCACTGCTCCATATGGAAATCAGTTCACAAGTTCTCTGGAGAAAGAAAATAAGTACTCCTACTTTCTGGCATTTTTTTTCCCTCTTCTTACACTTTGGAGCCCAAGGTAGCTGCATTTAGCAGCTTTAGTGTCCTTTCATTGCTACTGCTTGCAGGGTTGTGGTCACTCAGGCAGCAGTAACTTTGAAAAAATGACCCGTCTACACCCAAACAATAACAGAATCCCCCTTTTTATGTTGGCAACGCCCACTGCTTTCTCTTTGCTTCAAGACTCCCCACGTAGATGCAACTGTTTGACCAGCCTTCTTCTGAACAACTTAATTAAGCAAAAGAAAGTGTCAGTTTCTGCCAACCTCACAAAAACAGAGCTGTGTGGGGGTAAAAAGGGGACTCAGCATTGGCCTGCATTCCTCAGTGGGCTAACGAAGGGAGACCCTCGCTTTGCAGTGCTGCAAGGCATAGCCAGAGTTATCGTGACATACTGTTTCTCCCACCGCCCTGGCTGCGATGGCAGCTGGGGTGACCCTCATCCCACGGGCACCGAGGTGCCCCAGGAAGTGCCAGGTGCTTGGCATGGCTGGAAACACACAAGTGTGCCCCTTTCTGTCAGAATCAGACTGGGGGATCCAGTGGTTTTCCAAACTGCATGATCAGGGGAGCTGCTTTTTACCTCTTGGGGCCAAGTGTGACCTTAGCAGACCAAATGACTCATGCTCCCACCACAGGCAGAGGGTAGCTCTGGATGGTCACAAATTTCCCTGCACCTTCTCTGAGACCCTGGTGGGTGTGTGTTGCACACACAGATCTGCAGCTATTGCAAAACTTCTCTTCCCTGAGCAAAAAATGCCAGGAGAAGATAGTGCTTATTTCTTTTCCATCAGAGACTGGAACTTCTCCATGAGCCTTGCAGCATCCTTTTGTTAGGCTGGCGAGGCTGGTCCTTCCCCAGCCAGCTGCTCTCTGTCCAAGCAAAGGGATGAGGCTCTTACCATGAGTGCTTCAAGGGCCTGAGCTTTCATTGCTTTTTTCCAAGGGAAAAAAGTTGCTCTTAACCAAGGAGGGAACGATGGAGCAGAACTGTCTCCCTGAGTTATGTTCTCCCCTTCTGTCTTTATCTCCATTAAAAGAGCATAAATTCATTTTAGGCTACAGTTCTGCAAAGGTCAGGGGCTGCTCTGACTTTGCAGAGCGCGCCTACTGCTCTGAAATCAATGGGCCGGCTGTTCACCCTGTACAAGCAGAGCGCACATGTGGGTCTTTGAAGGACCACGGCTTTATTCTGGAAGAGATTTAGGCTTGGGTTATTTCTTTTCAGATAAACACCACATTTTGCTTGCGCATTGCCCTATTCTCTCCCACCCCAGCTATCCCTTCTCTTTAGTCTTAAGCGGCAGGCAGGAGTCTGTGTACTTCTGAGCAGTCCTCCAGTCCCCAAAACAGACCAATATTTTTTTTAAATAACAAAAACTAAAAGTAAAACAGGTGTCAAAGCCCTTAAATGCTTTGCTGTATTTTCTTGGGCTCTTCCAGTCCTGATATACACTCTCATTTCAGAATAAAGGAAACCAGCCATCAGAAGTTACATTCCCAAAGCCGTGTGATCTCTTGTAATGAAGGTGCGTTTTCCCCTTTTGAATTCTGAGAGTGGAACAAATATGACAAATGCTGGGGCACGCTTTGCTGGGTCAGATTGCAAATGCAAGGACAAAGCCTTAATCCAGATCTGAGTCAGCACCATCACAAAACCTCAAATACCACCCTTGGCTGTGGCATCTTGAGGCTTGAAAAACTCCCTTATGCTGGCAGATGCACACACAACCACATACACATATAAATACACAGGATGTGTGTTCCTGTGTATTTATATGTGTATGTGGTTGTGTGTGCATCCTGAGTAACTGATGTTGTTTTAACTGCAGTGCTTGGGATGCAGCAGCAGGTGGTGGCAGCCTGAGACCCCCCTGGAAAAACAAATTACTTTGGACTGCAGTTGCATGCAGGTTTTACTTGATTACACATCCGCGAGGTGCAGAGGGAACTTTTTATGGTATGTGCTGGTGCAGATGAGGCTGCTGTCCTGTGGAAAGCAGCAGAGTCCACCAACTCAAGTTTTGCCTGCTTCTCATGGTGTTATGAGCTTAAAGCAAAAAGGCATTTGCTCACCAGCATGCTGGCATTGCCTGTGAAATGACAACTGCTCCAATATTAAAGAAGTGTGAAACCTTTTTTTGCAGCCTCTGACTGTTTCATTCACTCAACACAACGGTACAGGAGCAGTGGCCTTTATTGTGATTAATATCTGGGAAGCTTCTTAACAAGGCTTAGCTTGATAGGTGGCTCTTGTTGGAGGAAATTTATGGCCTGGTACTTCCTCAGTGAGACTTCCCACGTTGAATTGTTGAACATTACTGACCCTGATGCCCAACACGAGGGGGTGGGGATTTACACAGATGTCTGGTAACTGTGGAAGGTGCAAAAATCCAGAAGAACAACCTGCATTACATCCATTGGAAGCGGCTGGTTAACAGAGGTCAGGGGGAGGCCCAAGCCAGTGTGTGAGGCTCAGTGTTTTGGTGCAGTTTGTTTTTTGATTAGGGCAGTTACGTTACGACGCTTTCCAGGGAAGCGTCGACACCGGTGTCGCGGGGGTGTGGGATACTGGGAAAGCAGGATGCTGGAG
>JANHFX010009103.1:13408-25234 GCA_027560015.1 Chloroceryle amazona
AAGGGGGGCTGAACGCTACACTTCACAATTTGGACTGGAAATTGCTGACACAACTGAGAGCCAGCCCTCCCACCTCTGTCCAACTGTATGTACAGAAACAAAGCCATATGGGAAAAGGGAGCACGGCTGCGGATTAATGAACATGCATGAAATGGAGATTGGCTGCCGCTTAATGATGCAGTCATTAAAAAATAGTGTCTGCGTGTGCTTTTCTTTTTTTTTCTTTTTCTTTCTTTCTTTTTTTTTTTTAATTTTTATCTGACACTATATTTGCCTTCATAAAGAAAAAGGCGAGCAGATGGGAGGGCAAGGCTGGGCCACTGGTGGCAGGAGGTTGTGAGCATCAGTCCTCGCATGCAGGCAGAGGTAAAGTGTTTGGGAGCAGCCCATGGAGCCCTCACTGCTGCTGGTTCCTCTACTTTCAGGGGAAAAATCTCCACTTGCAATGACTAGTTCCCATTATCATAGATAGGCTGGATTTCTCAGGGTAAATGAGATAATTACAATAAGCAGCAGATAGAAGAGCCTGAGCTAAACCTTTGAAAAGAGTAAAATTAAGTCCTGGCTGCTGGTGATCACTGAGCATCTCAGTGTTTTTGGGGAGGGCATGAGTGGGATGCACCTGGGAGGTGCTGGGTGCTCAGGGTGGGAAGGGTGGGTGTCATGCTGGATTGGCCAAGATTTATAAGTGCCTCCACAAGAGCTTGTGGACAGGATTTGGTTTGCTGCCAGCAGCCTCTCTGGTGTTGGGGCAGAGAGGAGCCTTTTGACCAGCTGGCTTCAGAAAGACATGTAGACGTTGGAGTGGGAGGGCTGGGGTTTAATAAACCAAGTGGCTCCAGGAAAGGGATAAGTTTTAGTTCAGAGGGTGTTTATTTGGGAGAGAGTATGAGATGGCAGCAGAGGAAACACTGCTGAGAAGCCACCAGCCTTAAGACCCCCTGCTCTGCCTCTGTCATTCACCTGTCCACTCCCAAAGGGCACCATGTTCTTCCCTCCTGCTCCCTCATTGCTCTGCACTTGAAAATTCAGGCTCTGGATGTTAACAATAAAGCTGAGACCTGTTCATAGACTGTGTTGACTATCACTGTTCTGCAGGGTAAAGTGCAGCAGAAAAGTAGGATTTGGTATATTATTTTTAAAATAACTCTTCCCCTCAAAATAATCAAATTAATTATCCCAAGTTTCCAAACATACAAGATGAGAGATGTTCGCCCAAAGAACTACAAGAAATCATTTACACAAATAGCTTGTATAGCATCCTTTGAACACTGTGCTCTAAATCTTTTTAGTCTCATGAGTATTCATAATGTTTTTAAAATAATTTGAAAGCGATTTCTTAATGAAGGCTAGAATATCCCTTTAAAACTTCTAAGTGCCATTGTTTTTCTTTGATCACCTCTATACATTCCATATTCCAGAGCCCCTCTCTCTGCTGCATATTCATGTCCTCGGGATAATTTAAAGGCATACTTGCATGTTTGACAGTGATAAATAAAACTCATCCATCATATAGCAGAACCTCTGGGGAAAATTAAATATCCCCAGTTTCAGCGCCGTTACTGTCTGCATGATTATGAACCTGATCCAAAGCTTGTTGAACTGGTGGCAATATTTAATGAGGCAGCAGAATATTTATTCTTGGTTAAAAAGAAAGAAAAGCCATACAACTTATTTTCGGCAGTTATAGACAGAAGGATGCTGCAAAACCTTATTGTTGACTGTCTGTCTTACTAACCAAACACTGTGATTCCTTCTGGGTGCAACCTTGGTATGTCTACAGAAGCACATCAATGGAGAATCTCATCTGTTGTCTGGCTCAGCACACTGGCCACCTTATTACTGTGAAAAGTGTGAATTTTCTTTGCTTGTGGGATATAAACATTATGTTTTTGCATGCCTTTTCAGCAGCATGACACCATTACAACAGTTCATTTCACCTCATGAAACTATGGCTGGACAGGCATCTGCATCTGGGAGTCCTGCATGCTTGTCCCAGAGATGATGCTGCTGCTTCTCAAAAATGTAAATATCAGACTATTTGCCACCTGCCCTCCATGTCCCAGAAGCAGTGTTAGTACCAGTCCTTGCAAGAGCTCTCTGATGCAGCAAAGTGGAATTAGATCTGTATTACAGAACAAAGGAGAAGGAGACATGCACCAGGCCCAAACATGTGCATCAGGATAGCTGGAATGGGGATGCAGGCTCTCCCCAGCATTGGTTCTCCCTCGTAAGCTGCTCCAGCTGAAATCTGGTGGGTGTAGGAGGGATTCCCGTGCTAGCCTTGGCACAGGTCAGCTGTGTGGTGAAGCACTGAGCTCTGCCTAACCACTCAGCCCAAAACCCAGCAAGTTGTTTGTGGTCAGGGTTTATGTGGGGAGGAGGGAGGTGCCAGTTTGGGATGGGGAAGGTGTTATGGGCCTGTTTTCCCAGCCACCAAAACTAAGCCAGAAAACAGCTGCACCAGCAGAAGAAGGAGGCCTCAAAATCAATTTTGTGATATGATGACAGGATACTGGAATGCTTTTTTCTTGTCTCCTGACCATCCTCACATCTCAGCCTGGATGAACCTAAGAAAAGAGAATGATTCCTGGAGCTGAAGCAAAGGAACACCACAAGCTGAGGTGGGAGAGAAACACAGGGCAGGATTTATCTCACCTCCTTCAGGACTCCTGTGTCCCCTCATCCATCCTGAGGCAGGTGTAGGGAAGGGTGGGTGCCTCTGCACCTCCTTGAAGTGCAAAAAAGCGACAGGAGAGCCGCTTTAGACCAGGCAGATATTTTTTGGATGTTTAAAAGTAGGTGTGATGACTACCCAATCTTCATGATCATCTGGGGGAAGGTGCTGTGTGGGAAGGAGACATCCTGGTTGCCCAGCAAAGGCCCGAGGCAGCAGTGAAGGGCTGGAGGAGCTGAGGTGGGATGTGGAGGAGGGCACAGCACAACTGGATTTAGCTGTGCATTGCCAAGTCACTAGCCAGAGGGCAGGTAGCAGCACAGTCATGTAAATCATGGCTGACACTCCTAGGAAATTTACAGCTGACCAGTGAAAAATGAAATGGCCTGACCTTTTTCTTTGGGCTACAATGGCTGTGCTGCCACTGGCTCTGCTCCCCTCTGGACTGCTGGAGAGCCAGTTGTTATAGCTATGACATTCCCCCCACAGTTGCCTGAGAAACGTGCTGAAGCCCCTGGCCGACAAGTCCCGCTCTCAGCATCCCCCACTCTAGCACTTGAGATGCTTTATGTGCCGATTCCAGTGTCCGAAGGCACAGGCAGAGGTTAAGACCCTGTCCTGTTTTCTGTCTCTACTTAGCAGGATCTCTCTTCAATGCTCTCACCCAAGCAGGAGATGATCATGTTTAGTGACCTGTCACACAAGTACTTCAGGCTTTTGTTCTGGGAAATTGGCCTTCCTCTTCTTGAAGTGAGAGGATTTGGGCTGTGTTGTTAGAGCCATCAGCCTGCCAAGGTTAAGGGAGCAAGGAGAGAAAGCTGTTTCTCCATGAGCAGCAGTGGGTCTGAAATGTCTTACCTAGTTTGAAGCAGAGGTTCCCATCCCAGCAGCCTTAAAAAGGCTGTGGAATGGGAGGCAGAGGGGCTCTGCCACCCACACTGGGTGGTGGGTGCCAGGGCAGAAAACAAGGTGCTCCCTAATCTTCACAGGTGTATTGCAAACTTCTTTCATGCCAAGAGTATCTTGGTGTCCAAAAAATAAAAGGAAAAAAAAAAAAAACAAACTTCATCTGCCAACCAGAGCTGTAGATTCTGTTCACCCCTTACTTAGATGTGCCCTTGGCAAATTTTATCTGGAAGGCTTGATGGGGGGAGAACCAGAGATTTTAGGTGTCCCCTCCTAGAGAGCTTGCTTTAAAGGCACTGGGACCTATCCCAAGAGGAATATCAAAGCAGACCCTGTAAAAACCTGCTGAATGAACTGTGGCATCTTGAGGAACATGGTAGTAAGTTTTGCCCCAGCCATCCTTTGCCAGGGATGGTGCTGTACTCCTCCCCCCTGCTAAACCTAATGCCTGGAGAGAGGCCACGTGGCATGGGAGAGTGTCCTCTGCCTGGTCAGCATGGGAGACAGGCAGCTACCCTTTGCGTGGCTTTGCCTTCTCCTGACACAGCCTGAACTTCACCAGCAATAGGTACTTTGACATGATCATCTTGTGGTTAGAGCCAGGGTGGGTTGTACTTTGTGGGGTGGTAAGAGGTGAGGGGAGGGGTTGTGTCTCAGTCATCCACCTCCTAGCAGCAGTGTGCTTTGCTTAATGCCATTGTGCCAGCAGTGCACCACTGCCCACAGCCAGATAGGAAAAAAATGGGTGTTTCTGAAATACCTTCTCCCTCCTGGTCCATTTTGTCCCTTTTCTTTATACAGGCAGTCTTTGGAGTGTGAGACTGTGAAGGTTTTTGCCATCTGCATTGCTGGTTCTGGCTCAGCAACTACCTTGGATTTAATCCAGGGGCTTTGTGTATGGAAGAACTGAGGGGCAGGAATCTGTGTGGTGGAAGCCCAGGAATGTGGTCAAGGATGCAAAGCAGGGCTAGGGCAGGTCCCCAGGAAGACAGAAGTACATGGGGCTTTGGAGGACAAGACTCCAGATGAGCCACCTTAGGGGGGTCTGATGGCCACAGTTATTTGGTCCTTAGCCACTAATGTCACTGACACTGTTGTGTAGTGATGAAAGAGGTTCTGTCCATTACTTTCTCAATTCATGTCCTCAGAGAATGGAGTCTGTGAGCCTGAGTAGCAAGTGAGCACAGTATGGTGGTCCCTCTTAGCATTTTTGGGATGGAGCTGGACTTGGCTCTGTGCTTTGAGGATGTCCTTGGATGCCTTGTGCTGAGGAAACAACCTGCCTGAGGGGACTTTTGAAGTTTCAAAGTGTCTTCCTGAAGATTCATCCGATGTGAGGTTGTTTTAAGCCTGAATGAACACTTCTGCCTAGCTACTGCTGCTTTCCCTGTGAGCTGCATTGGGTCGACATGCAGTAGTGACAATTTACATTTGGGAGTTACCTCACTGATCTCAATTTTGTTGACCATGACTCAATGTCTCCTAATCCTTTTTCTCCAACGTCTTTCTACTGAGGCTGCTGTTGGCACTCTATGCCCACACAATCCAACTCCAAAGAGCTGTTGCTACTCCAGACACTTACTCCCATGTTCAATACCTCTTGGATGAGGGTCTCATCCAAGTCTTGAGCACATGCTCTCTTGAACTCCAGCCCAGCCAAATTGAGACCAGCCCTGGGCAGGCAAGGCTGTTACCCCAGGGACACCAGGTCCAGCAGGGCTTGCTGCTCTAACCAGCTTAGTGGCAGAGGCACCCACAGGTGACTTCAGATGGTGAACCAGGTCCAGGAAAAGCTTTGTAACTCAATGAGCAAAGCAGGCTGAGTGCTGGCAGCATCAGGCCCCGTGGTGCAGCTTGCTCTAGTCCATTTCTGGGTGAAGAAGGAAGCATGGGGCTGGGGAACCACATCCCCACACATTCTTACTGGTGTCTCTTCTGGTGGCTTGGCAAAAGAAACCAGACAGTGCCCAGGCAGCATGACCCTGTCATGGGAACCCTGGGAGAAAGGAAGAAGGGAAGTGCACACAACATCAGGTGTCCTGCTCAGACCTGCAGTGTGCAACACCTCCCTGGGCTGGTGAAAACTGATAGGTCGGGACGGCAGCTTTTTGTTGCGATCTGATTACAGCCTTTCTGTTCTTGCTGACCCTTTGCTGTGGGGTATTTTTTTGTTTTGTTGCTTTTTTTTGTGGATTTTTTTTACTTGAAAGAATTAAAAAATACCACTTCCATGAATAGATATAACTCTTAGCTCCATCTTATTAGCTAAAAGCAATTTAGGGCTAAATACAGTGAATGTTAACAAAAAGCCAAGAATAGAAAATTGTTTAAGTGGCCAAAGAAACTTTCTCCCATTGTCATGCAAGCCAAGCTATGCCAGCTATATGTAAATGTATGCAGTAGGCTCTGTGCATGTGTCCACTTTGAAGTTGCCATCTGAATTTAATTCTGCCTTTGTGATTAAATCAGGCCATTACGTTTAATCTCACTTAATAGTAAGAAACGCTCTTTGTTGTTTTCTATAGGCAACATATTCTGCCCCTAACATATACAGCTTGGCATTCACACTTTACTATTAATCCCCGATGGCTGATAATTGCTTCATCTCCAAGTTCTCTGTCCAATTCACAAGGGAACTGATTGCAACTATTCTTCCCCTATACATTAATGCACTGTTTTGGTCTTACTTCTTTGGCTCAGTGAACCCTATCAAGCTGTCCACATTTTCTGGGCATGTGGGCGTATTGTAAGTTGTTAAATTAAATTCTGCGCTGACCCCCTAAACACCAGAATCTATTAGCACTGCAAGTTAGCCGATTGACAAGTGGGGCTACTTTTCCACTCAAAAACCTAACATAAAAAACCCCAACAGGCTAAATAAGGATGAATATTTTGTTTCAAGTGAAAGTCTGAGGTCTTCTGCCTGCTGTCTTTCTATTTACAATTTCATTACTGCAGCAGGATCAATTGTATTATTACCATAGTATTGTTTCATTGATCTTTCATATGTCAGTCGGGAAATTTCTTTGGAAAAAAGACCAAGTATCTGGAAGCTGTCTTTAGTTTGCTTGAATCTGGAAGCCCATGCAGAATTTTTTTTCCAAGTATATTCAATTCAGAAAGCTTTTTTGGGGGGTGGTTTGGTTTGGTTTGGTTTGTTTTTTTCCTTCCTAGAAGACGGACCTAATTCATAATTACTGAATTATGTCCAAGGAGCCTCATACTGTCATTATTTTGCCAGAAATGTAAAAAAAAGCTTGGTGCAGATTCCTGCATGGAAACGAATTGAAAGAGATGCTCAAACTCCCCAGGAACAAATACCATCAGTTTTAGTTTCATTTCCTTTACCAAAAACCTGCTTTTAAACAGATCCCTAGGCTTTTCCATCACAGAAGAAATAGAGTGATATAGTGAAAATCACATATAAATGGGGTCTGTCTTACTTGCACTGTTAGTTAATACCTTCCATAGCTGCTGAGCAGGGTCTGCAACTAATTTTTATTAGATGAGTAACAGTTGTAGGTTATACATATTTCAAAGTGTTGCATTGTTTCACTCTAATTAGTGTTCACTACATTTGGTGTATTAAAATAGATCTTCTTAAATTGTTATACAAAGCTTTTGAAGTACTGATTTGGGTTGTGTGGACAGTAAGAAAATCTGAAATTTAATATTGATGACTTTTTTTTTTAAAAAAAGCTCACAGGTATGGAAAGACTAAAATCCATAGTGCATCATACCAAAGGTTAACTGCTAACCAATATGAGTTTAGAAGACAAAGCTCCAGATTGTCTTCTGTAGTCACAGAATCATAAAACATTGGGATGGAAAAGGACCTCGGGAAGTCTGTGCTCCTTGCTCTAAGCAGGCTAACTTTGAAGTCACATCAGGGTGCTTAGGGTTTTGCTGATTTTAGTCCACTGCCTCTCGTCCTTTTGCTGCACACCACCAAGACAAATCTGGCTCCATCTTTTATGTACCCTCCAGATAAGCAGCAGGAGACTGCTATTAGTCTTTTCTCAAGCTTTCTGTCTCCAGGCTAAACAAATATAGTTCCCTGTCCCATAAGGAATCATTTTCTCTCTGGCCATATAAAAGTATCCACAAGCACAGAATGTGGTTTTGTCAGTCACAAGAGTCAAGTAGCAACCATATTCTGGTGGCATGCAGACCTGACTCTTCTACATCATACACGGTCATCTTTCCACAGTTGAGACATCCTCAAACCTCAGCTCCTGCATGGGTGAAGGGAAAATGCTATTGCTGAATGTGAGCAAAGAGAAGGTTGTAGTGATGGGTAGGCAAAACCAAACAGAAAATTTTGCTGCTCCAGTGAAATTTCCCTATGTTCATTCACAGATGGAGTTGGGGACCCTCCCTGGTCTCCTCACACATACCTTTCCTAACCTAGATTCAAGGCAGGCTTTTTACAATAGGCTAGCTACAAGATATTTTCCTGAAATGGCAGATGCCTTCAGTACTCAGGGCTGTTCCAGAAGAGTGTGTGTGATACCTAGCATTGGGAAGCCATCAGTTGATGGTGGCTGATATCAAAGGCTTCAGTGCATCTTCTGGAAATATGTCTCATCTGTCCTCTGCTTTCTGAACTGGTCTCTCGGAATGTACTGTGCTGAGCACAAGGACTTGCTCTATATTTTCACAATGGCCCACGCTCAGGATGTGAGAAAGGTTGTTTCCTGCTTCAGCACCAAGTCTGCAAGAGACAGTCCTGCTTTGTCACCAGTTAGGTATGATTCCTCTACATGGGTACATTTTCTGTGTAGTCAGCAGAGGTGTCTCAGAGTCCCAGCTGAAACTGTGCAGTCAGTTCTCTTCTGTGCTTAGGCTTGCCTCAGAACTTCCTTTTCTCTGTGGCAAGTGAAAGCTTCTACAGTTGCTTTCACCAGGAGCAACAGAAAGGAAGAGGTATTCACAGGAGTTTTCTGCAGAAATTACCCTAAGGAGCTGACCTAGGACAATATTTTGGATTTTATTGTAAAAGCACTGAAAGAAAAGAGAATAACATCTTAAACATTTTAACATTTAAGTCACTTGAAAAACACAACTCTGAGTTGCAGATAACAGGAAGTCAGAGGCTACTGCACAAAACCATGAGACTTTGAACCTTAAAAAACTGCTTGCACTAACTCGTGATCTCTCTACAGTCAGTTCCTAATGGAAGTGCTGTAAAAAAAGTCTCAGTGAATGCTAGCATAGAAAAATCAAGTAGCTCAATATAAATGTTTTGTAATCTTCTTCCATAAATGTAAAAATCTTGAGGAGTAGAAGATAATCTGAACATTAACCTTTAATTTCTTTAATTCTTTCCTCTTTACTTACAGGCCTTCAGAATCAAACGCTTTATTTGTTTCACATACATTTTTCATCACGTTCTCTTGTTTGTTCAGGATGGCTACAGTGAGACTGGTGTCAATTGAACAGGGCAAAATCATTGTGATTTATTAGCCACTTCTAGAAAGGACAAAACCAGTGTGACCTGGAGGGCCATAAATTTTTGTCTACATCAAGCATGAACAGAAGAGGGTCCCTTTTTTTTTCAAATGTAGATGCAGGTCCAAAAGTTGTGGCTTGTATTCCTGTCATCATCTTCCAGAATCTCCTATGATTCCTGCAGTTCAGAGACAGCTTTGTACTGTATTTCCACAACCAGGAGCACACATATGCTCTGGAGTTGAATGATTTATTCAGAGTGAACCTTCCCAGTGATTTTTAATAGCCCCATCCAAATCAGCATCTCTGAAATGTTGCACAGATGCTTTTTATTTTTATCCTGTTTCAGCCACCTCTTTGCAAGTAGTTACATGACTCCTGTGAGGCATTTTAATTAATTATTTTACATTGTTAGGTTGCCTCACACTGGCTTTGACAAAAGTCACTTTATTTACTTTATAAAATGATCATGTCCCGCTGCATGTTGTAATCTTGTCATAGGCAAGGAAATGGCTTCATGGGGGCTGGAGACTCTTAAAGCAGGAATCTGACTTTGCAACAGTAAAGGATTTTGTTTCCAAGGGCCATTCTAAGGGAAACTGGTGGGGAATGAGATTAATGTTCTAATTAAAGGAATGGGAAAGAAACCTGTTAGTTTTCTCTAAGGGATTTGTTTTGCAATGAAACCTTCAGAACTCTCACAGCCTCCAGAAGCTGAATACCATTTAATAAATCAGTAATGTCTTATGACGTTATCCATTCATCTGGTTAATTATATAACCTTATCAGCATTTTCTCTGAACTGTGCCACAGCATTAGACTTACTTACATTATTTTGGATCAGGCAGAGTGTCAGAACTAGCCTTGGGAAGGCTGCCTTAAGTTTCACATTGTTTTTTCATTTTCCATTGAAAATGACTCAGGTAAAATGTCAACATGAAACAGTGTAGATGCTGGTGGTTTGGGAGACACCCACAGAAAATTGATGTGGAGGTTTGTTTAAAAAAAAGACCATAAAAAGTTGCTCTATGTGCTTGTAGTTCTGATCAGACTAAGAGAGCTTACAATGAATTGTGTACGCAGCAGCAAAACTGGTAGCAATTAGAGTCCCAAATACATTAAAAGTTAACCATATTTATCCCCACTGTGTTAAAGACTAATTTAGGTTTTGAACTTCTCCCAGACTGCCCAGCAGCTGCTTTGGTTTTGTTCTTAGTATGAAACAGGGGACTGATGGCAATCCCTGGCCCAAGCCATTTCAGATGCCTCCTTTAAGTGCTTCTCCTTGCCCACTGCCTCCTCATTTGTAGAAAAAAAAATAAAAAAAAGTTATACCAACTTTGAAAGGACTTTGACATCTCTGCATACAACAGATGCAACAATTTCCTCTTGCTGCCATTCTTATTAATAAATGTTTGCAATGTTTTCATTGCAAAATTTGTTCATAATTACCTCACAAAAGCAGAGAAGCAAGAAGTGTAACAAGTAGTGCCTGTCGATGCAGAAATGGTTGCGACATGACCTGAGCAGGAGCATAATGGCAAGAAAGAGGCTTCTAGTAAATTTGGCTTAGAAGAGCTGTCTTTCATTTTACATTCAGAGGCTGTGTTCCTGGAGTCTTTTACTCCCATTGCAGCAAAAGCCGCCACATCAACTCCAAAGACTTTTTATTCCTAGAAGTACTGTAACGTGTGCACAACTCTGAAGCACATGGAGTTTTCTGAGTGCCCAGTGATGTCCTGTCCATATCAATGGTGCCAGCAAGCACACCCAGGCAGGCGGTGAATGCTTGGCAAGCCTTTTGCAGAAGTTGTTCAAGCTGCCCAACCTGCATCTTGGATCCTGCCACCACCCAAGTTGTACAATAACCATCTGGACTGGCCTTGAAGTTTCATTCACTGCATTGGACAAAGTCACCGTTTCTTTTTCATAAATGCTGGCCGTGCCAGCAGCAGGGATGACGGGCTGATTTATTTGGTCTCCAAGCTGTTCTTAGAGGATGTGTCCTTTCTCTCTGGGACTCTGGTACTATCCTTAGAGATTCAAATTCAGAACGTCACCCCACTCTCCCTGCCACCTTCCTCTGGCAGGTCACAGCCAATTTACCCGCATGCTTCCTCTGCCAAGTACGAAAGCCGATTATGGGATGTCTGCAAGCTGACAAAAATAAGACATTGCATCTTTAGCAGTTATAGGTTATTCATATTTATTTTACAATAAGTAAATACTACAGTAAAGACTGCCGAGGCGGTCACTGACAAAAGAAGGGTTAGACGCATGACTAATGGTGGGGTGTTTTTTTCCTGCTGTGACTGTACGATTCCCGTTGAAGGACTCGCACACGCCCAGCCCTGCGGGGTCGTAACCCCGCGGCAAACGGCGAGGAGAGCATGGAGCACCCGGGCAGCCGAGCGTGCCCAGCAGCACCTCTAACGCCGCTTTTCTCGGCGGACCCGCTCGCTGCTCTCGGCCCACGCAGCGCCGGGGCCGCGGGCAGCGGCGCTGCGGCCCCTTTAAACCCGGCGTGCCCGCTCGGTGCCGTCGCTGGCCAATGGGAGGACGGGCGCGGCGGGGCGCGGGCGCCCATTGGCTAGGGCACGCAGCGGGTGCGCAGAGGAGCGGAGCTGCGGGTTCCACTCTCGAGCCGCTGGCACCGTCGCTTGCTGCGCGGGCGCGCCGGGCCCCGGCCGCTGTTGCTTCCCTCTCTCTCCCGCTTTCTCTCTCCCGCTTTCTCTCTCCCGCTTTCTCTCTCCCGCCTTCTCTCTCCCGCTTTCTCTCTCCCCCTTTCTCTC
>JANHFX010009110.1:0-38970 GCA_027560015.1 Chloroceryle amazona
ATAATTCCACTTTATTTTCCCTGTTTTCATAGCCACTTTTCCTTCTTTCCACACAAACCCAAACTTATTTGTACAGTGAGGACAAAGATATTGTTAGCTCGCCTGCCTGTCACATGCTACTTCCATAATAGTCACCTGAGGTTAAATCTGTGTCATTCCAGAAATATTTGCTCAGTACCACATAATGTCTTTAGCTGTATAAATGCATCTTGGATCAAATCAAGGACTTCTGTAACAGATGCCTTAATATACAGTCTTGGTATTGCTATTTCACAATATTCAATGAAGAGCTCCATTGAGAGCAAAATAGCAGTGTCTCAGATTGTCGTCATGGCTGTTCAGTGACCCACTCCTCAGTTTTTTGGAAGATGGTGTTCTTTTTGCTCAGCTACTGTACCTATCTGTCAGCATATTATAACAATGCAAAAGTGATCTATTGCCTATAACAGATGACTGATGAGTATTCAGTTGGCTCATTGTATACAATGAATACCTTGAAATATTACAAGAAAGCCCTTTAAATTGTGGAAGACTTCTGCACTCATTAACATGCTGTCAATCTTCATACTGACCTTTTGCAAAGAGTTTTGCAGTCCCTGGATGAACATGACCCCAAAAGCATCCATAGTGCTTTTTTACCAGTGTAAGCATGACAACAAATGAAACAGAATTCTGAGTGCCAGATGACAGTGCCACTCAGGACCTCGATAGACCAGCATATGATCGACGCCTCTGTTAGCAGGCCTTTGTAAATCTGAACAGCACAATTAAATACTCTTCCTGCTTTGAAGCAGTAGGAAACTTCAAAGAACATCAAAGCTCTAGGGATCTAGTGCCAAGCATCCTAATATTTACCTTCCCCCATCTTGAATGAGTTCATGCATCAGTGCCATGAAAATAATGCTAGACACGTCCCCTGCCCTGCTTAAAATTCATGATTCAAAGTTCTTGGTGAAGAGAAGAATACAACAAAGATCTGAATGTAACTACCCACTTCTAACTTTATTAGTCTCTTGGTGTTTTAGCTTATTGTTCTCTTCCCTTGTTCCCAGTTCTTCACTGGCATTTAGACCAAGAGTTGAATGTTCACTTCATTGAAAGAGAAGCATATCCTGTTTGCTGCACAGTTTCAGAAACAATGAGACAAGAAGGCCAGTAAAACATTCATAACCTTTTACTGAAAATCTGACATGCAGTTGATGGTGGAGAGCTGAAGGAGGAGAAGAATAGGAAGATGTAAAGAGTTAGTGATAATGCTGCAAAGAAAGAATGACAAACCATATCTCAGGGAGATTAAATAGAGAGACATTGGCCTTGGCTTGGGATTGCAATGCTAAAACTAAAACCAGACTTGCTTTTGAGTGCATAATTCTGGCCTTTAATCTGCAACAAGTAGGTAGGAAACTAATTACTTATGCCTCATGAAGTCAAGGGATGGAGTATGAGCAACAGCTTTAGGCACATAAACAATCTTTTTTGCTCCAGATGGATTATCCATGTACTTCAAAACAGATTTCAAGCTTGCTTAAACTGATTTTCTGAATAGAAGCCTCAGAATGTAAAACAGTGCAACACAGTCGACTAAATACATCCTAGGTGAGCTAGAGGAGATGTATGAGATTCTAGACCTGTGAATCCCAGATTCTGGCCTAGTCTGTATTCTTCTTCAAGCCATATTTTTTTCACTATTTCCACAGCTTGCTTCTTTTAAATCTCTCTTCTTAGACACTGCTCTGGTATCTGAGTATTTAACAATTTTGTAAAGTGTGATAGTAAAAAAATTTCTTTCTCCTTACATATGAGGACATGAGATTTCCCAGAAGCAATTTTTCTTTCAGTATCTGCATGTGCTTAGAGGAATGGTGTGCTGTGTGGACATCTTAATCTCCTCTGGGAGAACATTCCAGGTAGCAGGAGCAGCCCCCTGAAGCATTCTGCAGCTGCTCTGTCTGTTCTCTGAGCTGTCTACTGTGCTACAGGGTGCAGAAGCCTTCCTCAGTCAGAGAGAGGCCATTTCTCTGCTAATATGAAGATAAAAACTCTCCTTTTCTTTTGACCTGCAGCCAGGGAAAAGAGCAAGGCCCAAAGCTGCTCTATTCTCAGCCATCTGTGTTGTGGGAGCAGATGGCCTGCTGCATAGTAAACCAGCTGTAATCTTTTTAAGGGGCATCTGTTCTGTACTGAAGCATAACAGTTGATGCTATTTAGGCTTGACAATCAAAAGTGACAGGTCAATGTAGCCCAGTCCGACTCTGATGGGATGTGTGTGGCTTCTTGCTAGTCATCAGGGAATGGCTGTTTGAGTATGGAAACAAGAAAAACAGTACAACCGTTCAATTGTTTCAACAAAAGGGGAGAGCACCTCCTGGCAACACCTTGCAGTTCCTAGGAAAAGGAAGAATTTGGCTAGTTAAGCACCAGCTTTACTGTGTGACTTTGAAAAAATCACTTGTTTCTTGATATTTGATAGATAAACTGATAAAATGAGAAGAGTCTCAGGCCACTGCTTCACTGGAAAAGGCAGCTTGCATCGTGCTTGGATAATAGAGACAATATAGATTCTTGAACTAGAACCTTAGTGTGGGAAATGCCACCACTCTTCATGAAATACCTACTGTGCTATTTTGGGCTGCTTGTTTGATGGATTTTTTTTTATTTTATTTTTTTAAGTTATTTTAAAATGACTCAATATTTCCAGCAGCTACTGTTGGTGAAAATTTGTTGAGTAAGCTATTTGCTTCTGAAAGAAAGGCAGTTGCTAGAAGATGTAGATACCTACTGGTTAATCTTTGATAATGTGATGGCTGTTGTGAGGGATTAAGTGAGGAATACCCTCTCAGTCTGTACAGCCTGCACTACACAGCCAGTCTCCACAGTGTGAAAGGCTGTTAAAGACTCACATTCTTACCTGGTCAGTGGGTTATACTTGGGAAATTTGCTGCTATAGCTTAGCTGAATATCAGCTAAATTGATTTACACAGCTGTCCTCAGCAGAACTACCAGCCTGGTTAATCAACAGTCCTGGTCCTGTTTGTTTTAATTTCCAGTGTGTAGGCATGGCTCCACTGAAAGAACTGTTAACAGCAAAGTATAGTATGCAGTATAAACTAGCATGCCTCAAGTCTTTTGCCTGTGCTTTATGTTTGCAGAAATTAAAAACCTCAAGGAGAATTCAGCTGAAGCTATCTTCTAACTGTGCTTACAGTTTTGGATATCTGCTTTCTGACCCCTGACATGGTACATCATTGTGTGGTCCCAACAAAGCAACAGAAACTACTTGAGATGAGCCATGACACAAAACAGGATTACTGGCTATTCCTAATCATTCACAGTGTTTGCAATATGATCATTCCTGCAGATCTAGATAAGTGTTCTGTTGTGTTTGGCATTGTAGAGACTAATAATTAAAAATGATCGCCATCTCAAAGATCCTGCAGTGGACAGGCAAGAATTATTACTTCCCATTACAAATGCATAGAGAAGTTTGGTGACATCCCAAGATGAAAGAGGAAACCGATGTCAGTTTGGGACTGAAAGCTTTCAATGTGTGGGAACACCCAAATCTAAGTCAGAGCCTGAATACCAAAGAGCACTGCTCCCAGTCTCTGAGACTCAGCTTCTGATACAGGAACTGCAATAAGTAGAATAGTTGGGATAGTATTTATTTCTCCTGATCCTGTGCTGTGACTTAACACTGTTGTTAGTCTCTTGGAGCCATACACATTAAAAATCATCACCTCCAGAAAACAGAAAAGTAAAGTGAAAAAAATTAGTTTGCTTGATTTGTGTGCATATTCATTGCAGTCACTGTAGAGACAGAGATAAGGCGGATATATGTAGGTCATTAAAAATGTATTCTTCCCGGGTATGAAGAAGGTTGGTTTCTTTTTTGCCTACAGTTAGGAGATAGGGTTAAGACTGACACTGAGAGAGAGTGGAATCAACAAGTGATGAAAGAGAAAGAAAATGAAAGTGACTATTGTAACAAAGACTTTGAATTAACAGCAGATTAAAAGAAACTTGAACTAATTCAAGGCTAAAATATATGGGGATGTTTGACTGTGATGAGATACAGCACTGAGCAATTAAAACTGAGCATCAGCTTCCATTATGCCATCACAAGACTGGATCAGGCAAGAAACAGAAAACAAGAGAGAGGACGGAGAATACCAGAACTGAGGCCTGGGAAGGGGAGGGGAGCTTGCAATAACACAGAAGTCAAAATGCTTATGGAACAGCTTTTGGTTTTTTTGCTAATACCAGTGTAATAGTGTTTGTGAAATCCTAGTCTAAGACTCAGCATACCAAATTCTGCATCATAAAAAGCAGTCAAAACGCAGAAATGTGGTGCCATGAAAAGAAAAATCTGGTATTTCAAAATTCTTAGCAATATTCATAGCAATAGTATCAGTAGACTGTTTCCTGTAAAAAAAAAAAAAAGGCTTTCTGGAATTACCCAAACCTGACAAGGTTGAAGTGTTGTATTTAACCTCTGTCCTCTGACATACTACACATTGAAGCACGGCATGGCATAACATGTTAAACAATATCTGAAATGTTAAAAAATTAAATGAAAGGTTCTTAAATCATACAACCCCCCAAATTTTTCATGTCTTGCTCCCAGTAACATTGGTTAAGTATTACTGACTTTACTGAGTGGACACAAAATTGCCATTTATTCTGCTTTGCCTTCTAATTTCCCTAATCATTCTCAATTGTGCGAAGAGGTGACAAATGGGTTTGATATGTTCTGAAACTGGTATTGAAGCATTTTATGCCCTGTTTACCCAGGTGTGAAGAACAGTACGAAGTACAAGGAGAGCCAGGCCTTCAGTGAGTTAACGGTGCTTAGGAGGGACCAGGAGGCAGTAAACCATTGCAGGGTGCCTCCACTAGAGCGGCTCTTAGCCTGCAGAAAACTGAGATGGCACAGTGGTAGAAAAAGCAAATTACAAACATGCTCAGGTATTAGGTTTTAACACTCTCTTTACAAGTCTGATTTAATAAAAGTTTTATGTTTTTATTAGATCAGGATAGGTTGCAATTACATTCTTAAGACAGATGCAAGAAGTTACATTCCAAACTCCTAACTGTATCAATATAGAATTTTGTGTCTGAAGTACTAATAGGATTGCCAAAAGTCCTTGCTTTGTAGGATATGATGTAGATCTTATAGCGTGAACAGAGTGGTACAGCTATAATTTTTCATTTAACTTAACATTTGCTTGTTTTGGTGTTGTGTAGTGTTTTGTGAGAGCTGTTAGTCACTACTGTTAATAGTTGTCCTAGCAGCTTAAGGGTCCCATGTAGGCCAAAGCACCGCTGTGGTTAGAGTGGTACAGAGAACAAAATGATCATTACTGCCCTAAAACCTTTATGGGTGTTTGCCAAAACTGGTATTTCTCCTCCTTTTACATAAATTTGCACTAATTCGTTCGAGTTATTGACACCATGCACATTGAGACCACTTGAGCATTTCCCTCCTATTTTTTATATATACAGCAAGATGTTGTAGCCTCCAAAAGCAGATGAAGAACGGCCTGTTCAGTTAAGATGCAGGTCTGTTTGCAGCTCCAGCTGTCATCTGGAAGCTTACTGGGCAGCTCCTTCATCGGGAGCTGCACCTTCCTGATGTGCTGGTCTTCACACACTGAGACAAGCAGCAAGTCATTTTAATTCCTGAAGACAGAAAGATTTCTTTTTCCCACTCATAACTGTGGAGGTAAATCAGCATTGCACTGGTACATCTTTCCAGCTGCTGCTCCTTGGGTTCTTGTTGCTCCCTCTCTCTCAGGCAATCAGCATTATAATGGGGTGTCTGAATGAATGCAGATGGGAGGGTGGAAACTGATAGTGCCTGAGACATGCTGGTTCTGTTTCCTGCCTGAAGACTCTTCAGGCTGATATACTTTCATTTCAGGCTTTAATACTAGGATACTGCAAGCTTTATGCTCTTTGAACGTCAAGATATCCATCTGTGACAGCAAGTACTTCAGTGATGACAGGCCTTCTCCACTGGCCTTGGCATGTTTTAGGTCCTGTTCATACTATACTTGTGGCTTAAACTTTAGGTTGCCTTCAAGCTCAGATTTAGTGATAGTTCACACCACAAAGTCCTTAGCTTGACTCCCAGTGGTTATGTAGCCCTTCTGCAGACTTTGCCCAAAAGTACATGAGGTTAACACTGTCCCCTTGCCTCTTTTCCTCATCCCTTTGTTGAAACTTGCTGCTGTGATCTGGAGTGAAGCTATGTGCTACCACACAGATTCTGAGTTGTCAGGCCCACACAGGTACATCCACTTGAACAAAGTTCCCTTCTGTGCAGATGCTCCTCTGCCATATCAGGCCCCCATCATGGATCAGTTTATATGTGTTCTAAATTTATATAAGCCTTAGTACTTTCTTTTAAGTCAGAGTTCATATAGTCAGAAAGCTGAACTCTTTTCTCTTGCTCTGTGTTTTCTCCTGTAGCTACAGAGATAAACTGCTTCTGCTTGCCCTGGATCTACAAAGCACCCTGTATGTTTATTACCTGACAATTCCTATACCGGGTGTAGAAAGGAGGAGAAAATGGGCTATTTGGCTTTGCCAGAGATAATGGACATCACCTTTTCTTAACTGTGTTTATGCTTTCCTAAATATAACTATTCCATACAATTCAGCTTTCTAATTGGTGTGAAACCTATGGAAATTCTGTGTTCATGTGAGCTAAGGAAGTAAGATGAACACAACCTTAGTAGCAGGGGCAGAAAGGAAAAGGAAAGTTAAAATAGTGTCACTTTAAGATGGTTCAGGAGTCTTCTCTACCTCTCTTGGGCAATTTCTCATTTTAATGGTCTGTGATGAAAATGCATATGGAAGTTCATACATGCAAAAGTGACATCCTTCTGCAGTCCTGTTGGTTATAGCTGTTAATTTGAAATATTTGCAGCTCTGTTCAGGTTTGTTTATGTATGGTCTTTTGGGAAATTTTGTTAAGCTCTTGTTATCATAAATGCTTCATGACGGTAAGCACCAATCATCATCAGCTATACTAAAACTGCATTTTTATCTGTTCCTGTACTCAGTCAGTGGTGACTCCTGTTTATGACAACTGAGAAAAGAGCAGGGTGGTTAAGGCCTATTGTCTTTATATGAGAAAAGAGCAGGGTGGTTAAGGCCTATTTTCTTTATATGTGTCACGACTTCATGCAGCTTTAGCATGAACTTCGCTTTTCCTTTTTATTCTTAATATAAAACAGATACACTTTTTGCATCTCTCACCAGACAAGTTTCACATATATCTCAAGGCCCTATAACTGTTTTATAGGTTTTCATTGTTGGAGAGTTTTATAAGAGATGGCACAAGTTTGTCACTCATAGCAACAGTCAAGTATTTTTCCGTAAGCATTTTTATTTCCTTTCAATACTGGCTTCCTAAAAAAACCACCAATATTTCACATCCCAAATCTAATAGCAGAGGAATTGGAATACTTGAGATGAAGCCAATACTCTAAGTATGGAATTAATTTATGATTTCTTGATTGTACAGTAATTCAGCATTCTTCTGATTAGTTGTAAAATAATAGGAAAACAATTGATAATGCTTTTCAAATGGTTTATAATGCTCTTGAAGTGCTTTAAGATGTACAGTATTGTAAATAGTTATAGATGAAACCTAAAGTAGAGTTAGAAGTAAAGCTAATTCTTTCTGATCTAAAGTTCTTTTCCAAAACAATAATGACGGGTTCATTATTTATTTATTTATTTTTTTACAGACATGAAGTTTTCTGAACCTGGACTCTTGTCTGAAAGAGAGTTATTTTAAGAAGTTTGAGATAAAACACTTTTGTGCAATGGACAGACTTTCCTTCTAGCTTTTATATTTATAAAGAAAGGTGTAGTCTTTCATGAGTAGACTAAAGCCTCTCATCAGGAGAAAATGGAAACCTGAAATCTGGAATGGAGATAATCCACTAGGCTCAATGGAAAAAAAAAACCACTTTGGTTTAGCCAGATTGTACAGATTTAAATTGCATGCCTTGACTGTGTGTCTATTAACTGAGACATCACTAGGAAACCTGGGTCTCATTTGGTAACTAGCACATGGATTGAATATTAAACTGATGAATGGGGAAAGGCTACACCAGAAGCACTATCATAACGGTAAATGTAGTTCATCTTTGTCATTTGCTATGCAGAGAATTTGTGAACAGATATTATAGTATTGAAGACTGGATGGCAATTGCACCGCAATGGCATGAGGCAGCAGAGCTAAAAGTTCATATGCAGCCTTGGGATACTGGACCTCTGTGCTCCTCACTTTGCCATTCTACTGTTCTGCTAGTAAATCTGAGCAATTGCATATCAGCATTTTTTTTGTCAACTTTGATGGTGCTGTGCTAATTTACATCGGTGAATGATCTACCTAACAGCCTCATTAAAAATCAATACAATGTGAATCATGTTGTGTCATGCTTTCATTTACCTCTTGTGCCTTATCTGCCCTGACATGGGATATCGCACCTAGTTTGCGGGGCCAATCTAAATTCCATTTAGTCTATAAGAACTAAGTTTGACTTAGATATTAATCAAATTCCACCACTATTAAGCAAGATACTCAGTGAAGCATGTGCCTTAACTTGGAAGCATGTGAGTGATCCTGTTGAAGTGAGAGTTTAGCACATACTTAAGTACCTGCCTAGACAGGGGATGTAATTAAAAATCTAGAGTGATATCATGGAATGTCTTTGGACTCAGTGACTGATACCAGAATTGCATCACATTGCAAATTCAGCTTGACTTAAAATGTAAATACACACCACAATATCCCTGGGATAGTGCTTAGTTTGAACCTGAACATGATCCTTCCACTTTTTCCATCCATCCTTCCACTTCTTCCATCCATTCAAGTAACAGCTGTTTACTGTAGACCTCATCCAATCTAACCGAACAGTGGCAAAAGTAGACTGCCTTTTAGCAGTACTCCTTTAAGCATTCTACAAACATTCTGTCAAAACTGTTCATCCTTGTAATGACTTTTCCACTTTTGACTTAGACCAAAGAAGGAAAAATTAATATTGATTATTTGTTCAAACACCAGGAATGTGGAAAAAGGAGTTTGAGCGATGCTATGAGGACACTGTATTTGCTACTTGATCTAAATTAATACTGAATGTAAATAAAATTTAATATTCAGAATTCACCCTATTTTGGAGACACAGGACACATCATTAAAATATTTTCTGACATGTCAGCAAGAAATGAATTACCATGCAGTGCAGCTTTCTAAAGACATAACAAGTAACTCCTTGCAGGTATATCATGTGCTAGCCCATGGAAGATAATACATAGAATGAGACAAGAAATAGTTCCCTAGAGAATAAGATACTTCAGGCCTAATCCTGAGGTGGTGTAAGAGGTGTCTCCACTGAATGAACTGGAGCTCAACTGATAGATGGCAGTCTGGGAGCTAGCTCTTTCTCATTACTGAACAGAGATTATATACTCTCTACTATACCTTTTTCCTCTCCAGCTTAATAAAATTACTTCATCATCTATGTTAAGGTTTCTCCTTTGCTAGTCTTATGTTTCCACTTAGACTTGTGCTCTGCCCTTCTGCTCTCCAGTCTTCTTTGCTGTAACTTGACAATCCATTCTCTCCTTTAATTGGGAATGTATCTTCACACTGCTTTCCAGCTGGTGATCCTCAACAGCTTGTCAGGGGACTACAGAAAACCACTATCTGTTTATAAGGCTTAAATTTACCATACAGGGATTTGTACTTTCACTGGAAAAAGCAGAGACTTTGCAAACTGAGAAAGGCTTAATGTCAGAGTCCTAGTGGTTGATTTTTGCAGCTTGATTGGGATGACAGCAATGCATGGCAGCGCAGTGAGAGACAAGCATAATTTGAAACAGGAAGGTCCAGGTTTGTACAAAGAGGACAGTACCACCATGAGAATGGTCAGGCAGCAGAGAAAGCTGCTCAGAGATGTTGTGCCATCTCCATCCTTGGAGGGTTTCAGAATATGACTGGACAAAGCACTGAGCACCCTGGTCTGATCTCATGGCTGACCCTGCTTTGAGCAGGAGGTTGGACTAGAGACCTCCCATGGTCTCTTCCAACCTAGATTAGCCCACAGTACCATGACCTTCATGGGAATTGCTTTTAGGCCATCTTTTAACATTTTGGTGATTTTCCTGTGTTCAAGAGAACAGTTAAATATGCATACATATACATACATACATATCCATGGTTTTGTTTTTTTTTTTAACAAGGGTAACACCAGTACAAGTTTTTCAGCTGCTTGGCATACTGACTGCTCTAATCTCAACTGTAGGTCTAGCTGAACCATTTCTTACGGTAACTGAAGTGATAGGGTATTTTCTAACTGTTAGAGGCATTTGAGTCAAATCCTAGTTAACACTGCTGGTGCCTGTTGCCTTCTTCTTGTGCCCAGTTTGCAATATTTCACACACACACACAAAAGTATGTGGATGGTATTTCACGTAGATTGTATTTGAATAATGGCATTTAAAAAACACAAACAGAAATCACTGATTTAACAAGTCCTGACATTCTCTGGAAGTTTTGGTAATTAGCCGCACGCAAGCACTAAGTTAGTATGGGTACAATTTTCAGTAGTTGTTCTTTCTTTAACAGGACTCCCACATTGCCTATGCTTGCATGTACAGTTACTGCTTAGTTGATGTGTTTACTGCCAATAGGTTTGCAAAATCATAATTAAATGCAGAACATATGCTATTGTTGTGTATATGGCCTCTCTGGGAGGGCATTTATCAATGAGTGGTTTTGTCCCAGTCCTGGGGTTATTCTAGTGCAGTGGAACACACCCAGATCAACAACTGTTTGCAAAATTGTGGCTCTGAGCAGTGCCAGCCCACAAGGGAATTTTTGAACCTGCCTGTATAGTCCATGACAAGTGAGTAGTGGCAAGCAGAAGGGTTACTAGAGTTCACCAAATGGCTGCAGAAAGCATGGATTACTCAATTCTCACAGTTTTTGCTGCCAAATGAACAGGATAACATTGTAGGATACATAGGTGTTATCTGCACTTAGACGATGCCTTCCAAGTGAGATGGGAGGTATTCCGCCTTACAGGATTATCTGGCTGTTCATCCTGTCACACGGTACAGCCATCCTCTTGTTATTAAACGTGGGCTGTCAACATAGGGGCCACAGGATGGTTTAAAAAAAGTCACAGGCACCTTTTCTGTGGCTCCGTAGAAGGTGGCAGAGGTCTTAACCAAATCCTTTTTTTACTTAGTTTTATTTAGGTTAACTGATAGGAGAGTTGTTTTGAGACAAATTTAAAACTTCTGATTCTAACCAAATTCAAATCTGCAAGGTTGTACACAGAATTCCTATTGCTCTAATATAAACGATGTATGATGGGTGTTCTTGGAGATAAAAAACACTAAATCCAATCTCATGGGAAGTAACAGTTTGCCAAAGTTGATGTCAAATATTTGACTTTCAGATCAGATGTTCAGTTCATGTATACTTTTAGACCTTCATGATTTCATTACTAATTTTTGTGGGAGCGGAGCATGACAGGTGTGGCAGAGAAGATAATGATGAAACTACAAGATCCACAAAAGCATCAACATGACTCATCTGCCTGCCTGTAGCTCTAGTTATTGTACAGATTTGTTGCTTTAGAACATACCTTTCCTGGTCTTTACTTTCACTCTGCATGTCACCCTGTGCTATACTGACCTTGGTATTTCTTGTAAACCTTTCTTTGTTAGGAGGTAAGGAGAAAATAAGAATTTAGAAGTTGTCTTGAACTTAACTTCTCAGTTTGATGAAAAATACATACCCCACAGGTGAGGTTTTGGGATAACTCATAGCAGCATGACTTTCTTCAGTGAACTTTTCTCACAAACAGTCTAAGGCAGGAATAGCACAAAACTTCTTTACCCCTTTTCTGTAATTTACTACCTCAGTAACCAAAGCTCAGCAGATTTCACTGCTTCCTGTTTTATTGGGAGACCACATCTCCTTTCACAAAGCCGCACCATGCAAACCAACAAACCCTGTTGTTTGCCATCAAGTGAAGGAGAATACTTCCTTATTCTTCCAGTTCCCTTTCCTAATGCTTTCCACATGTAACCCACTGCTACAAGTCTGGTAGAACTCTTGCTTGCTACATACTGCTGTTACAACTAAAGAAAGTCCTCTGCCTACTAGTAATGTACTAGCTATTTACTATTTATTCCCTATTTTCTACCCAGTAGTAAATTATTACCTATTACTCCAGCATTATGTTTTTAATGCTCTGTTGACTATAAAAGGCAGATTAACTCAAGAGTGACTTGGGTCAGTTTCCTCACCCAATGTTACACATTCTGCTTTGCTTTCTTGGTTGATCCTGCTCTGAACAAGAGGTTGGACTCAAGAGCTCCTAAGGTCCCTTCCAAAGTGAATTATTCTGTTACTACACTACTAAGTGATGTAGACTGAAAGATGTCATCACATGTCAACAGATAATCTTCCTTTTGTGCTCACTGTATAATGGAATAGAGACACTAACATAAGTAAAAGAGTGAGATGGCAATCATGGAGTTCATAGCTGAACGATAGTGCCGTGGATTGGTTTTGCTTTTTTAATGCGGAGTATTCTGGGTTTTTTAATGGTATTATATCTGCTGTGGAAGATCATTTATTGGGGAAGTATTTAGTTCTTCCTTACAGTTCCAATTCCGGAACTACTTGAGATTTTCAGGTTGACAGGCTTTTTCTACCTTTGAAGCTTTGCATTTGCCTAGGGATAGTATGTCTTTTTTCCCCACCCTTTGTTGATGGTGCAGTCATTGAGAACTGAAGTGTATTTTATCTCATAGCATAACTACGTGTTATTTTTAGACACTAAATAATTTCTTTGGAGTTATATTCCCTCCTTAATTATAGTCATTATGGACACAGCTACCATTTCTTAAAAGACAGAGTAAGATCCTGAGACTAATCAAGGGTGCTGGTGAGTCTTTTACATGAAATCACTGATGTCACTGCAAGTGCCTATAATGCCTTGACTCACATTGTTTAGGTTATAAAAGGAAACTTAGGACCAATCTTATGCAAATGACTAACTATAAAATCAAGAAAACAAATAGCTTCTTCAAAGCTATACTGATTTTGATAATAGTTATTTAAGATTAAACTAATATAACTACCAAGTCGAACTCAAGTCAGCAGGTTAACACTAGCCTTGGCTTGAATAGAAATTCTCTCCAGCATTAAGCTGTTCTATGAACACAGCAGATCAATATTTATAAATTCCAGGAAGGAATTCGAGGAAGAATCTAGTAATTCCTAAATCCCAACTACCGTATTTTACCAAATTTACCAAATTTACAGGGTCAAATAAGGGAACCAAAATACATTTTGTGTCTGAACTGCAGCACTACAGTGTGTATAAAGCCTCCTTGTAAGCTGTCTGGTGTCATACACAGATTAACATTTCCTCACTAGTCGTCTCTTAGCTCAGGCCATCACTGATGCTCTGGCAAATTAAATTTCACAGCTCTTGGCTGGCAGTTTATAGTTTGATGGCTTTTCCTTTTTCAAGTTGCCCAAACAGAAAATTGAGAACATGTTTTATTGAGTACCCTGATGAGGCTGTTTAGGACTGTAGAGCTTCTTTTGTAGAGCTTCTCTTTGCAGATTTTTTATGCTACTTGGATGTGCATAGGACAACTTATATTTTTATACCTCTTATGCCCCCTTTGGGATAAAAAACTTAAAGAGGTTGTAGAGGAGATCATGCTTAAGATCCTCCATGGCAGCACTTAGTCCCATTTATAGTGAGGATTTTTCAGATTGGCAGTGTCAGCATCACTGCACAGAATATAGTCTCCACTCCCTGGTCACCCTGAATATTAAAAGTACTAAAGTCAACTTTCTGAGAAAGCACTCTCCCTCTCCTCCTGCTTCTTCATGACTTCATCATGCCTGGCATCTTACTGGCTCGTAGAAAGCTCACCTGCAAAAAATTAACTGCTTCTCAGTCTACTTGCAAAATGCAAAAGCAATATAGACATATGTAGCTAGCCCAATTCAGTTCCAGAAGAGGAGATGGATCTGCACTTGAGGGAGTCAGGAGTATTGCTTGGTATTACTTGTTTGAAGCCTCCCTTTTGGCTTTATTCAGGTGTAACAACAGACAGGCAAATTTGTTTGCTGACGCTGCAGTTTCCTGTTTGTGAGATAGGAAGTCTGGGGGTCTGTAAATACCATCCACTCAAGCCCTTATCTTGGATCTTCACTGCTTCTGCCCTGCCTATCTGCTCCATAACCCTCAGTGATGCTTCAGACCTCCAGTGCAGCAGGCTGGCACATCACAGGCTATTTTCAACTCATCAGAGTTAACATCTGCACAACCAATGAATCCATACCCTCCTCTCCTTCCTCACTGTGAATGTGTAAGTACTAAATAAGTCTGCTTTTTGAAAAAGCAATATGAAAATCCTTGCCACAATTCTCTTTGCCTACTAGACAATTCTGTAGACATTCTATTTAGGGACATAGACCACAAATGAATCAGCTCTTCAGAGTTTCATCTCTGTAGAATTAAGAAGATGGATAGCCAAAGGTTTAGTATTAGCTGGATTTTCTTAGGAACTCAGACTTAAAATATGGAAAGTTTATTTAAGGCCTGAATTATCCTCCACATCTTTTTTCTCTCAAATCATGCTGCAGAACTGTAGGATGGCAAAAACATCACAGAAATAGATGGAACAAGATGTTCAACATATGTGGACTCACAAATCCCAACTACTTTTTCTCATGAATTGCCTCATAATAATGAGAAAACTGGGTTGTACAATTTATCCACAGCACTCTAGACAGGCATTGAGGTCAGGGGGAAAAACATGCCTCAAAGAGAGAATATTCTCCAAAAAGACTATGAGCTGGTGGTAGTCACCTTATCAGCAATGGGTCACATACATGGACCATTTGCAAAGATGCAGGAAAGTAGAGTTCATCTTCCCTGGGTGCCTCAGATGATCTGCCTGGAGACAGCCGATGCAGTGCAGGGGAAAGGCCCACGCAAAGGACTCTCTTGCAGACTAGGCAGAGAAACACAACTAGCTTGGATAGTTGGATGTTTCTGCCATGGTAGTCTATGGAATTTGGGTTTCTTTTCAGACACAGAAGGCTTGAAAATATTTGGTGAATTTGTTTTATTCTGTGTTTATGTATTTTCAACATTGCTTTAGGAAGAGATTTATTTTAAAAATCTAACTCACTAAACATTGGCTTATCAGGCTGAGAATTCAGAGGTGCTCTTTATGTATTTATCTCCAGTCTGGGACTCAAACAAGGAAAAGCAGAACCAAAATGTAATAGACAACTTTGTACTACCCTTGCTAAATGTAAACTGAAATTCAGATCATAATAATGTGGATAGTGTAAGATATTGTGAGGTTTGCTTTTGTAAGGTATTGAAGTGCTAACTTACCAGAGAATCCTTAGCAAAGTCTCTCTGTTGACTACCTAGATGGAGAAACTACACTCCAGTTCAGGATCTAGATGTTTTTGAAAAGTTCTGGAAGTAACTGACAGTCAGAACGGTGCTGGCAGGAACCTAAAGGTCAGTGGTGCCCTGTGAAATTCTGTTAGATGGGAACGGAAATGGAAATAGGAATGAGAATGGAAATGGAATGGGAACAGCTAGGCTGGATATCATTGTCTTGTTAACTACTGAAAAGATTATCAGAGACTCTGTAGCCACATAATGTTGTCTGGATAACATTTTGCCTTAGCCCTTTCATTTTCAAGGTTCCATGCAGGGTGCACAACACAACCCTTGTAATATTCAAGTAAGTCCCAAACATTTTAAAAAAATGCCCACAGATGTACTCAAGAAAAGAAAAAAAAAAAAAAAAAAAGGTTGAAAAGTGATGAAATCCAGGGCATTCCAGTAACTTTTGCTTCATTAACACCAGTAAATGTACTGCAGAGTGAGGTTTTATGCTCTGTTAAGTATGAGTCTGACTACAGCTTTCCAGTGGTTGGGGAACTGGCAGCATCACATCCTTTGCTATTAAACAATGTTCAGTGCAGCTATTCTGTTAGTGAGCATATGATAGAGTCACTTTGCCAACCATTCTCCTATTTTCCTAAAAATTCTATATCTTTGTTATTGTTTTCTACTTCAAATTTTGACGGTAATTGCACTATGGGCTATGGGCTCAGAAGTTGAGCACACATCTACAACACATGACTGCTGAAACTTGGTTTCCCATGGGACATGACCAGGATACATAGGCCAACAGATGGACAAACAAGGTTTTCTACTCTAAAGTGGCAGGCTTTGCATTTAGGCACACTTCCATCTTCAGCCTTGGACTTCATTATCTTTCCAGGGCTCCACATTCATGATTTGATCTGTCCTGATAAACTCAGCAGTGTGGTCTAGATTTGAGTGCTGTGAAAACTCACTCATCCTTTCCCCACCACTTTGCACGCCTGCCTGCAGTCTCTTTGGTCACAACTTTGCTGCTGCTTCTAGAAGGAAAACTCATGTGAGTCCTTAGTTATCCACATGTTTGTAAGGCATCTCTAAGCAGAACAGGCACAGAAGACTCAGTCTGCAGGCAGCCTCATCATAAAGTTTTCATAATGTCCATGCATCAGGTATACTGTCCAAGATATTGGGCAATAATGTTAGGAAAGGGAAGGTCATCTTGAATGTACTTGGTTGTAATGAGATTCCAGATGGTTTTTAGGTGGAAGCCCACATATGAATTAATATTTACACCCTCAAAATATGATTACACTTTTAATTCATCTCCTAGTTCACGTGGAATTGGTGATACAGCTGGGAGAAAGCATATATTGAGAGGAGATGTAGTGGACTCTCTTACAGGTAGCTGCCAGAAACATGTCATCAGTGTTTATACAACTCACCGTTCCTGTCTCCTTGTCTTCATAAACATGGACAATAATAACAGGTATAGCACATATCTCATTGGGATTCCCATGGAGAGTAATTAAAACTTTGAAGATGTAAATGTTTAACATTGTTTATAGTCCATCTGGAAACAGGAAATGCCAGAAATTACATAAGCTCTCTAGGTATGAATAAGCTCTATGTAAGCATCTGCTTCTCTTCTTGGATAGTTGTTTGGCAATACCTTGCATAATAAGGCTTCTGAGTGGGAAACAATGGGGGCTGCTTTATTATAAATGAAAATAAATCATAGTCAGAACTATTGGCATTTGTTGTGTATCCATGGGCAGGGCTGTAGTTCTGCCCCTCCTTGGCACTGTTGTCATAGTGTGCAAATGGGGAGTGGGACTTTTTCTCTGGGCATTTGTTATTTCCTTATTGTATCCTTTAAGGAAAAAAATAAAGTACAAAGTACACATTTTCTGTCAAGAGAGAACATCAAAAGGCAGTGACAAAATGAGCATTCCGCAGTGGTTCTTAACAACCAAAGGATATGGTGATGTTTGTCTGCTGTTGGAGCATTGTCATAGGGAAAGACATTAAAAAGAAACATAATACAAAAACTGCAGGAATTTGGTGAGGGTTTGCAAGGACTAGATGATGTTTGCCTGGCAGTTCCTCAGGAACCAAGGAATAAAATAACTATGCTAGTGACAAAAATTATGCTCCGTGTTGTCCAGAACAGCTGCTTTTCTGGAGAGTTGCCCATGTTATACTAATCTTCTGAGAAACACTGTTAGAAGGAAATATTCTGAAGCAAATCATTAGAGATGGAGTTAGACAGCATTGTGATGTGAACAGTATAATAGGGCTTGAAATAGCCCTGCCTTTATAAATCATGCTTCTGAAGTAAATTTCTTAGAAAGACTAGTGGTGCAGATTCTTGGCTGCTAGAATCCCAACCAATATAAACCACCAGAGTGCCTTGACTTCAGTGGTGTAAGACCTAGCTACATAGGCCAAGGAGGGAGGAAACAAACTGTTTGTGATAAAGAAGTAAAGTTTTCTAAATAGCTTTTTCACAACGCTTTCTTTGAAGCTATTGGGAAAGGCTGAAATCCACAGGCTAAGAAAACTTTGAGAAAGATTAAAAATTGGTGACTAGTTAGAAAATGAAAGTCCCTGTCTCATTAAAGCAGCAAAACCTTCTGAGACCACAGGATTATTTCAGGTAGCCAAGACTAGGGGAGAATAGGAGAGTTGTAGAAAGGCTAGGTAAAAGTAGTATAATACTCCCCCTTCCCATCTCTCCCCTTTGTACTGCTGACTGCACACTCGTGCAATTTCCCCTTGTGCTGGCACAGGCAGCCACACAGCTATTGTGAACTGACTTGTCTCTTTATAAAAAGAAAAAATTATTCCAGCAGCAAACCCCAAATATAAATGGAGTGGACAAGCTCTCACTACGGCTAAAAGGAAAGTGACCACAAGCAGAAATAAAAGGAACCTATACATTACCTCTGCAAGCAGAAACGGGATGGTTCTCAGAAGAAACCTTCTGTGCGAACATCTTATGATGATACAAGCTGAGAGCAGAGTGATGTGGAACATTTTCTTTGAGAGTCATGTCTGCAGATATAAATTATTCCACAAGTTACCTGGCTGATACCTGCCAAACTGTAACAGGTTAAGCTGTGGCTGAACACCAGAGGTGCCACTGGGTTTTCTCCCCTCTACATTGCTTTGAAAGAACTGAGATTTCCCTGATGGTTTATATATTCAAACTGCCTCAGTACTGCAGTTTATTAGGTGCTTGTGGCTTGTACTATTAGCAATCACCCACAGCTAACAACCCCAGGCAGGTGGTGGCCTTGTTTAGCTACATATGCTGGTTTAGACTGGGACAGAGTGAATTTTACCATGGTACTTAGTATGAGACTATGTTTTGGATTTGTGCTAAGAGCAGTGTTGATAATACAGGAATGTTCTGTTATTACTGAGCAGTCCTTACACAGAATCAAGGCCTTTTCTGCTTCTCACACTGCTTGCCAGTGAGCAGGCTGGGGTGCAGCACAAGAGGTTGAGAGAGGAGACAGCTGGGACAGCTGACCCCAACTGACCAAAAGGATATCCCATGCTATATGACATCATGCTATATGACATCAAGCAATTAAACCTGGGGAAAGAAGAAGGAAAGGATGATGTTCAGAGCTATGATGCTTGTAACATCAAGTTACAAGTAACAGTTAGACATAAGTAACAAGTAACAGACATAAAATCATAGAAATGTCTAGATTGGAAGAGACCTGTACAATCATCTTGTCCAATCATCAACCTAACGCTGCCAAGTCTTCCCCTTAAACCATATCCCTTAGCACCCCATCTAATCAGCTCTTAAACACTTTGAGGGATGGGGACTCCACCACTGCCCTGGGCAACCCATTCCAGTGCCTGATAACCCACTCAGCAAAGATGTTCTTCCTGATATCTAAGTGAAACCTCCCCTGGCACAGCTTGAATCCATTTCCCCTTGTTCCATCATCTGTTGCTGGGTTAAACAGGCCTACTCCAAATTCTCTGTAACCTCCCTTCAGGCAGCCATAGAGAGCAATAAGGTCTCCCCTGAGCCTCCTTTTCTCCAGGCTCAACAACCCCAGCTCCCTCAGCTGCTGTTCATAAGACATGTGCTCAAGGCCCTTCACCAGTTTTGTTGGTATTCTTTGGACACACTACAGTGCTTCAATGTCGTCCTTCTGGTGTAGTGCCCCAAAGTGAACACAGTACTTGAGGTGCGGCCTCATCACGATCACTTCCCTGGACCTAGTGCCAACACCATTCCTAATACAGGCAAGGATGCTGTTGGCCTTCTTGGCCACCTGGGGACATTGCTGGGTCATATTCAGCCTGGTGTCAATCAACACTGCCATGTCCCTCTCCAATGAGCAGAACTCCAGCCACTCCTCCTGAGTCTGTAGCACTGCCGGGAGTTGTTGTGGCCAAAGTGTAAAACCCAGCACTTGTCATTATTAAACTTCATACAGTTAGTGTCAGCCCACCAATCCAGCCTATCTAGGTCTCTCTGCAGAGCCTCTCTACCCTCTAGCAGATCAACACTTCCACCCAGTTTAGTGTCATCTGCAAACTTACTAAGGGTAGACTCCATCCTCTCACCCAGATCATCAGTAAAGATGTTGAACAGGACCTGTCCCAGTACAGAGTCCTGGGGAACGCCACTTGTGACAGCCACCAGCTGGAATTAATTCCATTAATTCCATTCTCTGGGCGTGGTCTTCCAGACTGTTTTTCACCCAGCAAAGAGTATGCCCATCCAGGCCACAAGCAGCCAATTGCTCTAGAAGAATGGTGTGGGATACAGTGTCAAAGGCCTTACTACAGTCCAGATAGACAATATCCACAGCCTTCCCCTCATCCAGCAAGATGGTGAACATGTTGTAGGGGATCAGGCCAGTCACACAGGACCTGCCCTTCATAAACCCATGTTGACTGGGCCAGATCATCCGGTTGTGTTGCATATGCTGCGTGATACTCAGGATGATCTGCTCCATGAGCTTTCCTGGCACCGAAGTCAAACTGACAGGCCTGTAGTTTCCCAGATCTTCCTTCTGACATTTCTTGTAGATGTGTCATGTTGGCTAGCTTCCAGTCTGTTGGGACCTCCCCAGTCAGCCAGGACTGCTGAAAAATGATGGAAAGTGGCGTGGTGAGCACCACCACCAGCTCTCCCAGAATTCTTGTATGTAGCCCAGCTTTCCTAGAGATGGTGGAACACCTGCCTGCCAATGGGAAGTGGTGAATGGATTCCTTGTTTTGCTCTGCTTGTGTGCACAGCTTTTGTTTTAGCTATTAATCTGTCTTTATTTCAGTCCTCAAGTTTTCTCACTTCTATTCTTCCAATTCTCTCCCCTATCCTTTTGTGAGGGGAATGAGCAGGTGGCTGTGTGGTGCTTAGTTGCCAGCTGGGGCTAAACCATGACACCACGGTAAGCAGGAACCCTCATAGGTACACAGCTCTGACAACGAAACTCCCATATGTCATGCACAATTAAAGTCACACTTTTATTTTAACAAAGCTTTTATAACATACGTCTCCTGCAAGTTTGCATGGAGTCACTGACACTGATTTTTGAATACAAATTACTGAATGGTAAAGGGATATTTATGTTTGAAGTAAGCCTGACCCAGACATGCTTGTTAATCAGCAGGCAAGCAAGAAACAAATACCCCTGCTGGTCATTTTCTTTGTGGTATGGGAATTTTGCAATCACTGAAACAGTAACAGACAGTGCTAAGTCATTCTCCAAAGACAACACTGATAGATTTAAAAAAAAAAAAAAAAAAAAAAAAGTGGCACAGGATGAAAGCTCCATCCTTTCAAGGGCACTGAAAGATTTTGCCCAGTAGGCAACAGGGAAGTAGAACATCTTCCTCTGTATTGCCAGCTTTTGTTGTGGCTCATGCCCTGAGTCATCCTGTTTACAACAAAATAAAAGACAGACAAAAGATATGCCTTCTTTCTGGTGTTGTTCCACCCTTTCAGGATCCCAGGCCCTTTCATTATAATGAATATGTTGGTCGGAATCTAATTTCTCTTACTTTAATTAAATATTTCCTGACAATTGGAGGCAAACTCATTGGGGTATATTTCACTAAACACAGAAGTTTTTAGTGTTTTCCTGGAAAATTAACAGTTGACATTTCTAAAGCTGAAGAAAAGAAAAGAAAACAAACTTCATGATTGACTCAAAATTATTCGAGTTAAAAAAAAACAAAACCGTAGTGATAGATTGTCTTTTTGGTTTCTTTTCTCTTTCTTAGCTTTACCATTCTGTGTAACACAACAGTGAGCAAAACTGTAGTGTCCAGGACCTGAAGCTGAAAAAATAACAAAAGTAGTCTATTTTCCAGATGCTGAGTATGTACATTTCCCAAGGAAGCTAGTGACAGCTATATGTGGTCATCAGCTCTGGAAACTTGTCCTACATTCAGAGTTTTAAAAAATGATTTTATATTTACACTGTATTTATGTTCTTGTATTAAACACACAAATCAGGTATGTTTATGAAACTTTCAATGTCTTTTGAGAACAGTATTTGGGACAGTAACGTCTAAACATAATGGTGCATCCAGCTGAAATCCTTCCCCTTTCCTGCTCCTCCCCTCCAATAAAACGTCCAAAGTGCTGAGTTAGGAACATGAGCAATTTGTGTGACAATGTTTACTGTTATAATTATCTTAAGCCTAAAAATTATAATAATAATAACAAAAAAAGAGAACCAGTCATCTGAAGCCCTTTAGAAGGTTTAAAAATGTGGTCAGTCTTCTCATGTAATAATTATGTACAAGAAAGAGAGAAAGCATGTCAGCTAGGTTTGCTCACCCTCTGTTTCAGCATTATGTAAATTCAAGGTGAATAGTATCAGCCACATCCTGGATTAAATAAGAGTCTTGTGTACAGGACATTGGACTAATCTTTTCTTCCAACATTTGCATAGCCCAAGGACAGGTGAGTGTCCCTGCAATTGTAGACAGTGTTTCCCTTCAAAAGACAGGTTACTGAAGGTATGAAAGTGAATTACTGATCTGATAAGTATTGGTGCCTTGCTTTCATTTTCTTGCCTTCTGTAGAAGCTTCATTATAAAGACATGGCTTCAACATCAGAGATGATGAAGGCAGAATCCACATCGAAGTGTAGTGTTAAATTAGTCTATTCAGTTCAGCCAGGGAGATGACAACCATCTTCTCTTGGGACAGGGCAGAGGGAGAGGAAGTATTCATTGCAAAAGGCTGTAAGTACAGACAGTAGCTTCCAACACCCCTTACGATAATACTCTTTCAATACTCTTCATGTGTTACTCAAAATGTCACAAAGGTTGGTCATTGTACTTCTGAGTTGTTTGGAAAACAAGAAGAACCAGACAGAGCCCAGCTTTGGATCATGAAGAGCAAAATCGGTGATGCCTTTATTTGTAAAGGTGTGTCTAGCACCAGGTCTAGATTTACATGGGATTATAGTAATGTGAGCCCTTCTCCATATGAGTGTTCACCAGTGAAGTGTGTGTTCTTAACATCACACATGATGGTCATGATGCATCATCCCTAAGTACTGATGGTTAATTTGTTTAAATTTCATTAGATGAATTAATGGAATTCCACCATGGGATAATAAACAAAGAGGTGAGGATACAGTTTCTCCTTAAACCTCAAACCACTGAAAGATAACAATATATCTGTGAAAATATTTCTACATGATTGTCCTATTCTTGTTTATTTTTCCTAAACTCTTGTCTTTGGCTACTGTCTGAGGCAAGATAGTGGATCAATTGACATTTGCTCTGATATATCCCATATTTGTGGCTGTATCTAGACATTAATATATGATGGAACCAGATTGTTGCTGACATCTCACATTTTTTGTACTACTGCAGTTTTCATTATGGTTTCTTTAGACAACATCTTTGAATGCATTGTACTGTTTTGGCACCTTTATTGTTCTTTTGCCCTTTCCAGAAAACATGCACGGATGGAAGATCTAGTCCAGTTTCTCTTTCTACCTCAGTAACTATTCTAGTCAAAAGAAGATAACACTCTGTATCACAAGTTATTTATCAGGTTATTTTAATAGCTAGCATTTTTTACTGATTGTCCTTTAAAAGAGACATAAGTTCATGCTTCTCTTTCAGCATCTGTCTCTGTGACGTTACACTTGTACTGTATTGGGGATATTTGTGGCCAAGTAACACTCTGAACTGGAGCTCACACCTAGTACTGGCAAAAATAATTATAGTCAACAAGCAGAAAATTGAAACCAGTTCCAAATCTGGGTTGAGTTCAAAGGAACGTTTTGGCTAGAAAAACAGAGAGAAATGTTGTAACTTTTTTTTTTCATTTCAGCACTAATTTGATAACAACACACCTGTTGGTTTGACTTGAACCAGAATGATTAGTCCCCCAGCTTTTGGTGTGATTATCAAATAGGAAGCTGACTATTTGTTTTTCTTAATACAATCTTAAAGTTTCTCGAGTTGCAGCTCGTGCTTGGCATGAGCCAGAGTCCTGCAAGGCAGACATACATATGCCATCCTCCCACTTGGCAAAAAAGTTATCAGAGAGCTGATAAAGAATCTTTATACAGTCCAAGACTTCAGTTCAAAACAGACTTGACATAACTCTCAGGTAAATTTGTTTTTTTTTAACATTCCTTATAACCACTAAACTCCAAGCCCAGCTTCATTTTCTTAATGCTACAGCTGTAGTCCATAGATCCCCACAGAAGAAGACACAGTTCTTCATGTAGGAGACGAAGTAGATTGGTAGGTAATATTACTGCAGTGTATGCTATCAGTAGTATGGTCCTGGACGGTTTTCAAACTCAGCCATCATAGAATCATAGAATGGTAGGGGTTGGAAGGGACCTCGAGATCGTTGAGCCCAACCCCCCTGACAGCACAGGAACACCCAGAGCAGGCCACACAGGAACAGATCCAGGCAGCTCCTGAATCATCTCTCCAGAGAAGGAGATTCCACAACCTCTCTGGCAGCCTGTTCCAGTGCTCTGTCACTCTCACAGTGAAGAAGTTTTTCCTCATGTCGAGGTGGAAATCCCTGGGTTTCACCTTGCTACCCTTACCTCTTGTCCTACATCATGCCAGTGAGCATCTTCCAGGCTTAGAGCATTAATTTAAAACTACAGACCTCCTCAACAAACAAACAAACAAACAAGCAAACAAACCAACCAACCAACCACTGTAAAAGACCCTGACATCCCTGAGTTTTAGGTCAGTGGAGACTGAAAGGTTATGCCAGAAAAATACCACTATATGCTTGTCCTCTTTTTTATATTCATCCTTAGGTGGCTACTACTGCCCTCTGGACACTGAGGCAGACACAGCTCTGATCTGACTGGTGCAGCCATCTTTATGTTTCTCTAACACACAAACTTGGAGCCTTTCAAAGTCCTCATCTGCAAATGATGGCACAATAGCAAATCCCCAGTTATATTTTACTTATCACTAGAATAAGTCATCTTCTAACCAGACCAATATACTAGGTCATTCCACACCTAGGAACTAGGAGAATATATACATAAAAATTGTAACAATAGCAGCTGTGGTCTGCACCTCAGTATTTACCACTTCAATAAGTGTGGAAACACCATACTAAAAGAAAGATTACTGATAAGAAATGTCCTTTGAGTCTTATTGCTTTCACTTTGCTGCAGCAAATGACCCTCAGCATGAAAATGGAGACAAAATTCCCTTTCTTCTTCTCTACATAGGATTGTGGTGAGACCTGATACTGTCTTATCGAGGATACAGTTCAAGTGGTCTAAGACTTTCACTTACTTCCTCTTCAAGCAGATGTTACAGCACAATACATAGCTCAGCCTTCTACTGACTTTATTACCAAAGCATTTGAGTTTACTGTTCAAGTTCAGTACTAAGATAAGCTTGATGAAGTGTCAAGTCAGTTCATAATGGAATGAGTCCTTGGCTCTATATGCTGGCTAGCTGCCACAAGCTCACTTGCTGTCTTGATGCCCTGTGGGCATAAGGCACATACTGTTTTCTATGGTGGTTAGCATTTTTCCAGCCTAGAATCATATATTTTAGCATGATGATATTCGATAATTTTTAGTACGTTGCATGCCTTAGGCTGTAGCATTAGGGCATGTAGAAGTGTTCTGATGATTCAAAACCTACTGCGTTATGACTAGAAGGTTATATATGTCAGACCTGATGATGTCTTATCCAGGCTGCCTTTTGACCAGAGTGAGCTACCTCCAAGTTTATACTTAGGTCTTACATAGGAGGGAATTAGTTTGCTATTTCAAGGGGTAAAAACCATCAAAACCAAAACCCACAACAAAACCAAAATTCCAATGACAAAACCAACCAGCCAAAGAAAACCCTCACCAAAACAGGAAAGAAAACAAAACAAAGCAAAAAACCCAGTGATTATGTAAACTAATATCTATTTAACAGAGTCATCATGGAACCAGGACAAGAAATGGACTGTGGAGCCAAGTAACTCAGTGTAGATATGTACCATGAGAGTTATTCGGGATAGATTTATAGGAAGAGGAAACAAGGGAACAGTTGCTGGATGAACAGACTATCCTGGGGGATGATTTATAGATAGAAAATTATTGCAATCACTCACGTTAATGTAAACAAGGGTAACCCAACCTCCTGGCAACATGCGACACATACCAGTCTTCATGTGGTGGAGAATCAGAAAGCAGCACACCACACACCATGGACGATCAAGGAGACGGGAATTTCCAGGGTTGTTACAGGCAGGGGATAATACTGATCACCAGCAGCTGATTATGCCATTATAGGTGGAGTTAGGATAGGTTAGCCTATGGACCTCAAGGCAACCCAAGACACACAGAGACACTTGGTTCATTTCGTCCTTTGTGTGGGGGCCTGGATACCCAGCAGTCCCCCACCGCTATTTGTGGCGCAAGAACTGCACCTAGAATGTGCAATCTGTTGAAGGACTTAGGTTGGTCACCCCTTGCTTAAAGCCTTTCTGGGTAGAGAGGGACAGGTTTTCTCCTTATCAAGTAATCAGTAAAATAAACTCAATTTTTTAAACAGCATGTATAGAAATTATTAAACTTACAGATTTTGCCAAAATGTTCCTCTCAGGACAGAATCATCCCTGTGAAGAGTTTGAGACAGGCTAAAAATTCCTATTTAACTGTAAGAGAGTAAGAAGACCTAAATATAGTATGTCTTGGAAGGGACGATATTTTGTTTCTTAATTTAATAACCATCATTATGTCATGGAACACTTGCAGAATAATTTATCTTTGCCACATAGACACAAACTCAATATTGAGCTGATTTACTAATCTCAGTAAAATGAATAAATCAGATGACAAAAGATAACTGCATGTTTCTGCAATTACATGATTGTCTCAACAGAGCTGGTCAAATGATTTTGTGGAAACCTCTGTGATAAAAAAAAAAAAAATCAAACCCAAAAGTTCCTGTCAAAATATCTCAGCTTCTGTACTGTATTTAGTTATTTAAAATCTGCAGTTATTTGTAGATAAATTTTTCATTCTTTGCAGCTAATATTACTTTTATAAAGCTGTCAATTTACTGTTAGCTATTGGTGTATTCATTATCAGTTTTTAATTTAGAGATATTAAAGCAGTATTAAGTAGTACTTATAAAAATTAAAAAGTGGAATAATTGACAGAATTCAATGCAAAGAATGAGACAGTGTTTGTACTGATCTATGTCAAACAGAAGACAGCTGTTAGACTTTGGCATACATTCAGCCTGTATGTTTTCTTTTTAGAACCAGATGAAAATCTCCTTACGTAGTTAAGTTCAAGAATGGAAGGCAATATGGGAATATTAATGACTAACAGACAAAAGGCAAAGCTCAGAAGGAAAAACTGTTCCTAACTAAGTTTTGTCTCTATTTGTAATGTTTTCCTCATACGCATCTGTTTTGTAAATCAAAAGAATCACCTCCAATTCCCAGCTTCACATAATGCTTCATGCACAATGATTCATGTAGGAATATTAATACTAAACCACCCATACAGAAGATGGAATCCTGTGAAGGTTGTGATTTTGTTTGCTCTTTCTCCTAAAGAAGCAGTAAAAATCTCATCAGCCTTGACTGATGCTTCAGACATTCTGCAGAGCAGTATGCAAAAGTGCCCACATGTGGAGTGTTTACAAATTTAAAGTTTGGGGTTGAGTATATGCCAGTCCCTCTTCAGCTGTGAGCATGGAATCCTGCAGCAAAATTGCTGTAGCCCTTTCCTGGTATTTCTGGTGTTAGTATGGATTTCCAGCCATTTTATTTAAAATCATTCAGTCATTCAATATTTGTTACTTGTTATCACTGACTGAAGTTTTCCATGACTGGGCAACCAACATGGAATCTCTTGCAAGTCCCCAATTTTCAAAGGCCAGAGCAGATGTCACATTTCTTTGCAGAATTCTCTATGCTTTTAAAGGACTGGGTGTTAGTCTAATGCATGACACATCATACTTCTGCAGATGACCTGGGTCCAAGGGCTTGGGACTCACTACTGCAAGTGTCCTGTTTGCTTCAGGGATGGAGCTGAAGTAACTCTTTCAGGAAGACCTTCAAACTCTTCCTTTCATGAGGACTGTACCTTCTTTAAAATATAATCGGTGTTGGCAGATTACTTTGCCATACTAAAAAACTTGCTTTTACTTGCCACAGGTGACTGGGAATGCTTCTGAATGGACAAAGCAGTCTCATGAGTGAGCCTCACCTGACAGCTGAGGCAGGTTTTGTAACCTTGTAGCCTCATAATGTAGTGCCATTGCTAGTAACATGTCACAGATTTTCTACGGAGTTTTCAAGGCCACAGGACTGAAGCTTGTCAGGATTCCTTTGCTGAAGATTCTCATGACCTGACTGGAGACTTATTTTTCCTTTATTTAGCTGTAACAGCAATTTTTCTAATACCCATGTGGCTTCATTTTATTGTGGATTTTTAGTTTTGCTTATCATTGTATGGTACAGCCATTGTTTCAGTATCGGTAGCTAGCAAATAGCTGCTCTGTGCAAAGCAAGATATAACTTCAACATAGTGATGTAGCAGAGAGGAGTAACAGGCCTGCTATGCTGGCAGTGGCCTTGAGAAGTCGTACTCGGGATGCAGTGTGAAGGGGTATGGACACAGGAATGGTAATGGAGTAGCAAAGCCAAAAAAGTACAAGTATTCCACAGAAAACATATACATAATGTTATACATTATATACATAAAACATAAAAGTATAATAAACCCAGACATAATATGGAGTTACAGACCCATGAAGAACGAGAATGCTGTGAAAGCATAACAGAAAATGTGTATGTGAATAAAGAAAAGGAGAGTAGGAAGGAGAAATCAACACCATACACCTCCTAGCAAAGGAATTTTGATGCTGATGGTTTACTCACCCCTTTCCCCTCCAATTAAGTGGAAGCCGTCAACATTAGGACACAGAGGAGCACTAGAGAATGAATGTAACACCAGGAAAAAGGGTAGAATCTAAGAACTGTGTGTTTAACAGTTTTAACTACATTATTATAGAGACTTTTTTCTTTATAACATCATTCTTATCTTTTTCTTTTTAATAATTGCATCTGGACTGATAATAATTATTTGATTAGACTATTAAAATTTTATTTAGACTATTCATAAATTCTTATCTTTACATATAGTGTATTTACTTTTTTCACAATAAGACTTTGAGTATAGCATGGCTGCTTAACAGAATTTACCACATCCTGCCTGGAGTTACCTATTGGTGACCTCAACTATGTATCAAGAAAAAGCCATGTAGAGACTCCCCATGCACTGAGCTCCAAAATAAATTTCTTAGATACAGGGAGAAGATCTTTAGTCTATGATGGCTGACATGTGCAACTTTGAAATGCTTGGGGGGACAACAGAGGAGGTAACTTTACACTGGTTCAAAATTATAGCAATGTAATCCCCCATATGATTTTCCCTGGTTTCCACTATTGCCTTTTTCCTATCAAGTATTATGCAGGAGAACAACCTGTGACACGCAAAGTACAAATCAGTGTGTAAATACATATCTGTATGCTTCTCTTGGGCACTGGCTCTACCTACCTGAGCTTCTTCAGTTCTCCATTTAGCTGCCAGTAAATTCTGAATTCTGTTTTCCAGTACTGTATGTTTGTGCATGAGTTTTTAAAGCATCAGGGACATAGTGTTGTGATTTCTATTAATATTATTGGTTGTTGCGTGGCTAAAACACTGCAAGAAATAAAGCCAAAACAAAACGAAACAAAGTCTATAATCCTAAACATGTAGTTTACTATTTTTTATAAAATGTATTTATACACAGCTAGAAACAGACTGAGTAACACTGTTTCTTTTGTGGATTACTAGTAATAGAGAGAGGCTTTTAATACTTGTGGTCTATATTAATGGCATCTGTTTCTGTGGAACATCAAAACAAAAACTGGTATTTATGCTATTTCCAGTCTGATGCTGATTTAAAACCATAATAAAACCATTCCTACAGAACTTGGGAAGTAATTGTACAATTATGTATATTCCTGTAGGACCTAGAGGCTCATTAAATCAACCCCTCATGGTTCTGGCTGCTCTATAGAATAGCAAAATAGCCCTGATTCTGCTAGGAGGGGATGAGCTGGATAGCAAAGATATGTGTGAGGAAAGATAAAACACTGAAATAATAATGTCCGTGGAGCCTTCAGGTTGGCAAGACATGCAGTTCTGTGCTCTATGTGTTGACATAGTTTAGAGGGCCCGCACATTCCTAAATCTTGTCTCCTGAAATAACAGAGCTGAATGAAGAGCCAAGGCAAAGAACTCTGGGAATGTATCTTCAAAGTCTAAGTAAAACTAATTTTCAACATATCCATAGCCTTCATTTCATCACTTCCCAGAAACATTCCCACAGTTAGCTTTTCATAGTGTGAGGACTTGTAAGAGCTATGATTTGCTTATTTCCCACAACAGAACATTAAAAGCTGGACCATAAAAGTAGTCCAGATGGTTCTTGTAGAATATTAGTGGGTCTGCTTACATACAAGAGACACAGATAAACTTACTTTGATGCTCTATATGTGTACAAAATCAAGAATCTTGTTATAATACCATGAAACCAAATCTGAGCTAGCCAAAACAATGTTTTAGATTCAGATATAAGATCTGAGCTTGTTGCTTAGCTACAGAAGTTCTCCTGCAGATTACAAAACATGTGACCCCAACGAACATGGATATATAAATTGAGTATTTGTCAGATTAATTCTTGAAATTCATGCCACCTGCACCCTAATGATTCAGAAGATTGTGAGTAAAATTTGAAATATTTGAAAATGACTTCTCAGGGTTAAGGACAGAAAATGTGCAGAAGCTGAGCTCATGAGCCTGTTATTTGTTACAGAAGCAAAACTGTAGACTGCACAAAAGCATCATGAGTTGTTCTCTAGTGCTCCTTCTGGCTGATAGCTGGAACTGTGGCTTCAGAGGAAACAAATCTGTAACTGAAAGAGGGAGAATGACTGAAACTTAGATGAAGAGCAAAATGTGAAAGATAATAAAACTTCCCGAAAAGCCTATGGTGTTACTTTCCTTTGGAAATAAATGATCCCAGTGGAAGGTGACATTCAAATCCATTGAAGCAACCTGTTCCAAGACTAACCTTGACCGCACCCACACGTCCTCAATGTATGATTGATGAGCCATGACAGACATATATCAGGTCAGTGATGCTGACAGTGGCAGATGGAGATTTTTCTCAACAGAACTCTCTGAATAATGATATGTCTGTGGTAAATGCTGCAGAAAAGATTATGCTTAAGTAAATGCGAGTGGACATGAAGAATGATAGGAATTTGCTTTAGGGGATTGACTCATTTATATTCAGGAGAAGGAAATTATTATAATCTTTTTAAAATTTATTTATTATCCATAGACATTCCAAGAGTTACCTGTGTATGGGGCAAACCTATTTCTATGCTTGAGACTCGTGAAATAAGCCAAGCACATGGTGGGGCAGAAAAGAAGAAAAACAAATTAATGGGAACTTGTTACTCGTGGCAACTGTGGAGTTTACACTTAAGTGGCTCTTTTTCTGCCCACCTTGATATGCAGCCAGAGGCCCTGGCCCTATTTTGGCACAGGAAGGATTGTGTTGGAGAAAAGAAAGTTAGAATGTGTGCAGGTAATCCCAGAATACATACATGTGAAATAGAAAAATATTAAGGGGCTGCAGCATGGGCCAAATTTTCCCCATTATCTTCACTAGCAGGTTTGGTTTGAGTTTTTGTTTGGAATAAAAAGGGACTAATCTCAGCATAGGGGCAGTACAAGGAGTGTTTGCACCATTCTCCCTGTTCTAGCCTCCTAACTCCCTAGCACTGATTCAATTGCTCATTTATTTTTAAAAAACAGCAACAATGGCCAGGTGTATCAATTCAACTTCTGTAACAAGCCAAAAGGCACTGGGGAGTCCTTCATTGCCATGTCAAAACAAGGGGCCACCCCCGCACTACACACCCTCCATTGACACAAAAAGCTTTGTCACTTTTAACCTTTCACCATTCACCAGCTGTGAATGGCAGTAGGGGAAGCACTCAGCTGTTTGGACAACTTGGTATTGTCTTTGCAGCAAAGTTTGACAGCACCATTCCAAGCAAGGGGGTGGAACCCTGAAGGAGAGGTGAAGGCAAGGATATAGGTCTAATGACTGTGGGGTGCCACATATAAATCTAACAGGTATAACCAGGCTCATCTGCTCCTGGAAACAGTGTGCCATAGCTGTTTGAATTCAAAGCCTTTTTCCACTGTGAGTTCAAAGTCTGAACTCAGTCTAGCCTCACTCTCAAAATACTTAAGGGACAATGCCTGTGACTGTATAACTCCTGAACTTCTTGGAGAAAGCAGCTTTTCTTTTCCCAGGGAGAAGGATCAGGCAGTTGGCTGCAGGGTGCCCTCAGTCTTTGGAATCATTCTACCCAGCAAAGCAACCGAGCCTTCTCTTAAACAGTTCTCTCCATAAATCCTGTTTAGTTTTCAAAAGGCCGTCCTCTGGTTTGTTTGGAAAATCACACAGTTAGAAAAAAAAATGTAGAGGAAACGGCTGTTGCCTTGATTTGGTAGGTCTCTGGCTAGATCAGAGTTGCTATCAGAAAACATTGTCAGTAAATTTAGGGCTACAATATTGCCTGAGGTGACTCCAGGCAAACAGATTTAAAAGCCCCTCTTGTTTCCACACGGCCTGGTGCGTTGTTACTGCAAAGGAGGCGCTTTAAAAGCCCATGGCTACTAAACTAGTTTTGGATTACATTACAGAGAAGAGCCTTTAAGATACTGACAGTCTTTAGAGGCAGATGAGAACCTATGAGCAGCTGTGTCAGTAACATCCTGTTGGTTCACCCCCTGCAAAACTCCTTGAATTGTGTTCCCACCATAATTTCCTGAACGCACTCTCAAGGTGGGCATCATGAGATGATCCTGTTAATACACTAGGGAGAACTACAGGAACACACTCTGGTTCCAGAGTATCTCCATACACAGGCTTGAGAACCATGTGTGCCTCTGCATGAAAGAGTTTTATGGAGACTGAAGAGGCTCTTAGTGAGATTTTTCTGCAACACTGAAGTAGCTTTTAATGTTTAGCCCTTCTATCCCCAGAAAATTTCACTTATATTTGCCCCTAACAACTAGGCTGTAGCTCCAAAATGATGCCAGCACATTTCAAAACCCAGTTGTCCCTTGTCCCCTCTACCGCACACTACCTTTAAAACCAGATTCCTTTTTTGGTTGTCTAAGGCTGAAAACAGAAGTTTGCATTTCCCTCTTTATGTGACTCAAGACAGGAAGATCTGGTTCTGCCGTGTGGCTACCACTTGTAATAATGAGAGAGTTCTCCACCGGGGTTACTTCAGTTCAGAGTCAGTACACAAATGCGGCATGCTGCTTTATCACCCTGTAAAATGCAGCCACTTCTAGGATGAAATGGATGAAGTGTTTTAATAGCAGAGCAGAGAGGATACCCAAGAACAGAAGATATCAGAATTAAAAAAAAAGATAAATAGCCTACGTGTGTGCGAGGGTAGCACGTGCCTTGTGCAACAGTCTGCCAGCAGCAGCTGTAGCCAGAACCAATAGTAGCTCAATGGCAATTTATTTAAAAACAGATAGCATTTGGATGTTTCGCTAAGTAAGGAGCAGGAAAGGCTAAGACAGTTCAGGAAGAACAAGCACTATCAGTGCAAATGAGAGCTCCCAGTCTTCTGGGAAGAACTTGGAAAGATCAGAGATGTAAAAAGCAAAGAGCAGTTCCAGTGGAGCAGATACTTGCATGTTAGATCGATGAGGAGAATCATGAAAGTACAGCTGTTTCTAACACAGCAGGCATGTGAAGGTCAGGGAACTGGAGAATTCTCAGTGTGCAGTGATCCTTAATATAACACATTTTGTGACTGTCTGGCAGGACCTTCTGGTAAGTGCTGAACATAATCTAACAGAGCAGCTATAATTATGGTACAAATACTTCAGGGAAAATGTAGAGACTTGCTTCCTTTACTTATTTTCTGGGTAATGCTAAAGTGAGCACGCATCTGGGATAAGCAAAGTCGGGGCAACCATCTCCACTGCTATCTAATTTAGCTTAGTCACTTGCATTCCAGTCTCCTCATTATCAAGTACCATGGTAGATGTCCATGCAGTTCTAAGGGTGGGAGCGTACATTTGAAAAAACCAAAACCAAAACCAAACCAAACCAAACCAAACAAAAAAAAATAAAACAAACAAAACAAAACCAAAACAGATGCCTCCAAGAGATATTTAGTCAATGGGCATCATAAGCCCCTTCTACAATGAACTCACTTGTAATGAGATGATTGTCTCGGCGGGTTTGGACTGAGGGGGCATGCTAAAGGAAATGAAGTGATGATGCTTACCAGACTCCACCCATTTATATCAGTCAGACTCCTTCTATTTATAACAAAATGGCAATTAGCAGTTTTGCAGCTCTCCAGAATGGATCTATTTTTCTTCTTTCATCAGCAGTTCAGTAGGGATGTGGGTTAAATCTGAAAAATAATGAAGGCAAGTCCACTCTGCTGAGGTGACTGGGGTGTGGGTTTGAAAACTGGTCCACTTTTTTTGAAACCACAAAAGACATGGAATCCATGTAAATTCTGGAATATGACAGATGACCATTAAAGTAGTGGCCTGCTAAGTCACTGTGAACTTGTCATAACTTTGGAGATCCACGTCCCTAAATGAAAGGGAGACTGGGTGTGAAAGAAGAGTAGAGGGGAGGGGGACATCTTCCCTAAGGTAAGAGTCATGCTAAATTTCAACAGGTAGGTTATGGGGGAGAAATGGTTGAAGGTGGATGCTACTGTAGCAGTATTATTACACACAAGCACAGTGTGAGATTAGAGCACCATCCTCATGTTTGCTATGTGTACAAGAGATACTGATCTGTAAAGACTTAAGCAAAGCACATGTAGCAGATGCATGACTCACCCCATTTTTGCTACAGAATTAGTTCTGTGCCTGTCTTGTGTCAGCCTGTTCTGTGAAACCACTTCCTTAATTTACTTCGTCTAGATGTCATGGCTTAATCACTTGGTGTTGAAACCAATCTGGGGTTACAGTAAGTCATTCACCTTATGTTTGAAAGCAGGCTGTGTGTGCAGAGTAAATTAGAGGCAAGTTTTCAGCCTAGCATGCTTATGACTTCATCAAGAATAATGTGCTGTGTTACAGAATACATATATATTATGTAGGACAGATTTGTTTAACAGCTCAGCACTAAAAATCTCCAGAGAAATTAAATTGTCATGTTTCCCGTGCAACTCAGTCCCCACTGAGCAATTGACAGCTGCATAGTTGGGGGAATATGAAAAATGCTGCACCCTCTCTTCTGCACTTCCCTTCCCTTTTCATGATGCAGTGAACAGAGCTCAATAGGGCTCAAAGGGGATGAGGATCTAGGCCTTACATGTAGCACTTCTAAGCTGCCAGTTAAGAACCGAGGCCTGAATTTCACTTGCATTAGGTATGAGCTTGCACACTTACTTGCCTTCTTTTCTCATTTTTCCAAACATTCTTCTGCGACTGGCTGGCTCAGTTGCCAACATGAAGGACAGGCGTGTAGGTCATTCTTATATTCCAGAGATGTTCCAAATGCCAGAACTTGGATAGAGGCTTTCCAGAAAATTAAATCCTGTAGTATAACAGACTTGCAAGCACTATGAAAGCCCTGCCCAGGTTGGGGCGGGGGAAGAAAAGCTTTTGAGGGTACTCAGTTAACTGTTGTCCTCTATACCTGGGAGGCCTAATTAACTGGATACTACAGAAGACTGCTTGCAGGGGCAGGAAAAGTTGACTGTTGGGAGGGAAGAGGCCAGAAATGTCATTTGCTGTGCAGCAGGAGAGCAATGGAAGATTACTTAGGTTTTAAGGCTCAGACACGCAGCTTTCGACTGATGGTACTGGGTGTATGTGAAGTAGCATTGAGGCACTTTGAGGACCTCCAAAGGCAGCTGAACTACAGGTTTGATTGATGAGTTAAACAGAGCAGATCATCTTTGCCTGTGTGGGTAGAAAGCAGGAAAGACAGGTGGCCTTTGAGGCACATGGTCTTGCAACAGCTGTGGGCAACCCATAACAAGCCTAAAAAATACAAGCACATAAAATAATGTTCAGTGAATCTAGTGTTTTCAAGAGTTTCCCTCAGGTACCAAACTGACCAGGCTTCTAGTCTAACTTACAGATCAAGACTTCACTCCTGAAGAACTGAACCACTGAAGCTTGGGATCATTGCAAATTATCCTGTGTCTGTCTCACCTTTTCAAATAAAATGCCCCAAATTAGCTGGTATGTCTGAAAACAGTGTCCTTCAGGTTCTTTAAGTTAGGCTGAGTGGGCTAACTAGGGGTGTGTGCATTCAAAGGGAAAGCTAGTTTGTGAAAGCTTTGAGTAGCTGAGTGCAGATAATTGCGCTGTTGTCCTCTTTCAGGCAAAAAGAGCAGGCAGAAATAAGAGCAATGTGCAACCCTCAGAAAAGTAGTTACTCATCCGAGTATATTGCTTGCATCACCCCTCATGGCAGTGAGGAAGACGTCTGCCAACTCTCTTCTGTCCCTGTCTGAATACTTGTGGAAACCTTCTGACAGTGAGAGATGTCACAGCAGCAACAAGTCTGTGAGAAGGCAAACAGCAGCATCATACTTAAGTCCTGCAATGATGCATGATCCAGCTTAAGGTGATGGAAAAAAAACCTCTGCTTCAACTAAACTTACTCACTGGAGTGTCTGATTTAAATGGGAGAGGCCAGGTCAGGGTTTTGCTGCGTAACAGGGATAACAGGTCCTAAATGGTAAAGTTGGGAGTGCAACTTCACTGGTATCCAACTGATAGACCTCAATTCCTAATATCTGAGATTTTCATCAGTAGCACGAGCAAGAGCAACTCCTCTCTTACCAACATTGGTGAAAATGTAACCATGCATTCAGGGAGCAAAGTAAGGTGAACACTTAGAGAAGTGGCTGCCCAACTTCTGTGCAAGCCCAACATCAAACCAGTGGCCTGAAATGAAATGCTAAAATGTCTGTCATTTACCAGTTTGGGCTGAATTTAACATCAGCTGCCTCCAGTGTTAGGAAAGCAGATTGTAAACACTTTAAGCCAGAACTTGCTTTCAAACCGTACTGTGAGATATCCATCATTTTTGAGGGTGCTGTAAAACAGAAATGGTATGCTTTTAGGAATGCTATTGTCCGACCACATGGAGAAACATCAAGGCTTCTGAAATAATACGTTCTTCTCTGCACACTAGGGAGGTTTATACGAGCTTTATCTTTCCTTCTCTACTGAAATACACTTGTAGTCTCTTTCTGCTGTCCTCTGGGGCAGTTGTGTTCTGTTTCAGCATGTTCAGGTTGTGGGAGAGTGGCATGCTCTGTGAGGTTAAACACATTTATCTTCCTTAGGACTGGGCCACATGGTATCTGGAACAATTGTTTCTGGGGCAAGGCATCTGCAGAGAAGACCAGTACATCTAGGAAAATGAAAAGTCAAGTGTACGGTGAGTTTTCACTAAAGAAAAAAAAAAGTGAAGTCAGTCTCAGAGAAATGTGGACAGTCTCTCCTACACTTAAAGCAGAAAATAGAAGAAATTCACATATAGGGAATTGAAACATAGTTTTAGAAACCTACCATATTCAACAATGGCATCATGTTTTCTCCATGTTGTTACTGTCATCACACCTGCTTTAGTTTATGACGGTTAAATAATGGTCTTCATATCATTTGTCCATCCAAATGTTTTTGAGTTAAATCTGCCCAATGATCTCTTATGCCTTGTGTTTACAAAAGACAGAAGTGCTGATATAAGATAAAGCCACCAAAGTTTCCACTCATGTTGCTTTATGTACAGCTGTAAAGCACCTGCAGAGTTCCTGGCACTGTAGTTTTGCTTGGTTAAAATAATAACTGTCCCCTATCTCTGGATATACTCGAAGCTCAAAAAATTAACACCAGTGCTCTTTGTGCTCTGTAAACTGTAGTACAATATGAAGCTTGCAAGAGCTGCAATGAAATATTCACAGCTTTTAGGAATTAAATTCCAGGGGAGGGAGAGGAGGTGAACACAGATTGTGAGATGCTGCAGGCCTCTCTCTATTGCAGCATCTGTGCCATGCCATTCTTAACATTAATCACCCTTCTCCTGTTTCACAAAACAAAGGCCCCCTACAGTGCTGTTCAGGGGTGTGTGTGTGTAGAAAAATGATTGATTTCTCTGTGGGACTTCAGGTTCCTTGAACAGCTGTTTGCAGAACCGGCAGCTTCCCAGCTGGAATGCTCAGATCCTGCCTCGGGCATGATGCTCAGTCCCACCAGTCACACCTCACCCTGCCGTGGCACACCAGCTGGCTTTGGCACCACTCTTCCCAGAATGGTTTCCAGCCCTTAACCACCATCTACCGAGAAGCTGCTTATAATAATAAACTCTAGCACCTAAGATGCTGATTTTATACGTGCATACATATATATCATTAAATACATACATATATGTAATATGTATGCAGATGAGTCTTGATGACTCTTTTTCAAACGCTGCAAACATCAATACACAAGTCAGAGGCTGTCTGGGTTAGCACCAGCCTTAATTACCCAAACTCCTTACAGGAGATCACGAGCAGATAAAAAGCGAGCCTGAAGACATCTGTCATCTTTGTAACCTTAAGAGTCTGTTAAAATACCGGTATATTTGTTAAAATACTAAATACAACGTTACCATTAGTAACGAAGGTCTACAGAACTAACTCGCGAGTAAAGAAGCGGCACTTGTGCCCGCTGCTTTTATCGGCGCGGTCTCCGCCCGTGCGGTCCGTCCCAACAGCCTCTGTGATGCGCCCATCAGCCGCAGCGCTCCCCGACGGAGCGGTTTTTGGCACGCCTCTGCAGAAGCACAGCGGGTCCTGCTCCTGCGGGGGGCGCAGCCATAGACGACTGCGCTGGGGACGGGACGGGACGGG
>JANHFX010009112.1:0-13812 GCA_027560015.1 Chloroceryle amazona
GGAGGGAGGGCGGGCCGCTGCCCGCCGCGCCTCCGGACGGGGAAGGAGGGGACGGGGAAGGGGCAGCCGCATCGGCACCCGGCGGCCTCTGCCTTTTAAAGGGGCAGGGATGTTATTCCCAAAGCCGGGAAGCCCCGCGCCCCCTCCCCGCCGCCGCGGACAGGGGTGGGACAGCGTCCGCCCTTGTTCTGGGCCACCCCCCATCCCGGCAGGTGCCCGTAGGTACATGCAACCATCACATTCACCATCAAGTGCACGAATGTGCACACCCAGGCTTCATCTTGACATAACAAGGACATTTCTTACAGTGACATCAACCATTCAGCACAACAACCTCCCCAGGGACATGGTAGATTTTTCAACATGTAGGTTTTTCAACACACGACTGGACAGGGTGCTAGATAATCTTATCTAGGCTCCCTTTCCCACAAAAGGTTTGGCCAGGTGATCTTTTGAGGTCCCTTCCAACCTGCCCTGTGGTAGATTCGATTATATTAACGGTTACTTGATGATAATTAAAGGTCTCTTCCAACCTCAACAATTCTATGATTCTGTGATTCTTCCTCCCCAGGCAGACTATGCCCTTTCTTGATTCCTGTCCTGGCAACTGTGGGACTCACAAGCACGCAAACGTTGTGGTTGGAGGTTTGGTTCAATGCCTGCCTGGAACAGGTCACTCGGGGCCTTGCCCGTCACACCTGAATATCCTCAGGGAGACACAACCCACCACTGTGTTCAGTACTGGGGCAAGTGCTGCGTTACAGCTACTCTTTACCCTCGGGTTGAAATTTTTACTGCACATCTCTGAGAGGAGTCAGGCTCCTTCCTCCCTGTAATACCCATTAGGCAGCTAAAGACAGCAGTTCCATCCCCTTAGCCTCCTGATCTTGAACAGCCTTTTCTCCTACACCCTGCAGTTGCACATGCTGTGACCTGAAGCCACCCAGAAGGGATGCCCAACAAGCCAGAAGCCCTGTACTGTCTCTCCAGTCACCAGCTGGTGGTGGTTGTGCTCTGGTTGGGGGCAGCCTCACTCTTTCCCCTTGCACCCTTCACTCTTGGAGCAGGATGGCCACTGTGGCCTGCGAGGACTGAGAAGAGAAGATGCCCCATCATGTCACGCAGCTGGGCCCCAGCACTGAGCCACCACACTCCTCGCGGCTGTGCTATTGGGTAAGGGGATACCAATGTCCCCTGTGGCTGAAGATGTTTAAAGGTCAGTGCTTTCCTTCCAAAGCCACCTTCCTTCCAGTAACCAGAGCTTGCACACGCACAGGTTGCTGCAGCCAGCAGTCAGCTACGACTTGGCATCAGTGAATTGAATTCCCCATGTTGTCAGCTGTTTGTGGTGACTGGAAGGCACATCAGCAGGCAGAGGTGAAGAAGGGCGTTTCTTGCAGCTGATGCTATCCATGTCTCCGGCTGCACTGAGGATGGCCCTTGAGCCATGGGAGTAGAAACAGCCCCAGCAGCTCTGGCAGCCCTTCTAAGAGCTCTTGCTGCTTCCAGCTCCTAAGTTGTCAGAATAAAGCCAGAACAGGTAGGGCTTTGCCAGCTGCAGGCATAGTGTCCACCCCGGTGCCATTTCACCCCAGTGTCCCTGCTGCAGTCCTGGCAGGTATGGGGTGAGCACCTTGAGGAGTACTGCCTCCAAAACATATCCTGTCGAGGCTTTAAACATTTAACTCCTGTGTTTTTAATATTAGCCTTCATACAAGTTCTGTGTTTCTGTGGCACCAGATGCCTGTGGCAAATCACATGGATTTTAACAAGGAAAGTGAGGCACAGAAAAATAACTAGGGGGAAATGCCAGCTAAAGAGATTATACCTAGCCAAAGGTGGGTGTATTTGAGTTGGCTGGTGATGTTCAACCTAGACTGCTAATGATGCTGCCTTGCTAATCCTGTAGCTGTAGCAATGACTTGGAAAACTCACAGAGGAGGGAAAGTACCAGAGGGTGCAGAAAGGAAAAACAGTACCTATTTTGAAGAAAAGTGCTCCTTAGGAGGGATGCACCATTCCAGGTTCAAGAGCTAGGAGGAAACTAAAGCCCACAACAAGGTGATTTTGAAACCAAACAGCAATGTATCACCTTACCATCTGAGTGGGACCTTACAGTGATCTGCAAAGCAAGGGCAGGGACTAGATGCTGCAAGCCTTCTTAAGTGGAAGGACACTGCCCCACCAGAACAGGGTGCCTTGGGAGGCATCTGGGAACAAGTTCATGTCACCTAAGACCAGCTTGAGTATGCCTCAGCACAGATGCAATGGTGAGGTGATTTCCCAAAGTCCCTTCAGCCTGTGGGAGAGATTAGGGCATGCAGGAGAGCAGTACTAGAGCCCAAATCTTGTGATGGGATGGACGGGGACACTCATGCCTCCATTGCAGTGCTGTCCCTGGGACAGCTGTGATCCCAGCTGGCATAGTCCTGCTCATGCTCCAACCTACACAGTGCTGTCCAAATGGCAAAAGGTTCCAGTTTCCAGCAACTGGTCTCTGAGGGTCCCAACCTGATGGTCCATGGGACAAGTCCTGCTTCATTTGTGAGGTGCACTGGTCTAGCCAGGGGAACTGCCTGCATGGGGGTTGTTGCTGGCCCTAGAAAGGGACAGATACTGTCCACTTCCCTAGGAATGAAAAGCTCTTGCAAGAAGAGCGAGGTAATACACGAGGGGTTGCTTGAGTGATCCTGGTCCCTACCCATATGGTCTAGCAGGCAAAAGGCAAGGGTCTAGCAGGCAAAAGGCTCTTCCCCACTCCCCCCCGCAGCATTCCCTGTCAGAGAAGTGACAGAACCTTCAGCTCAGAAAGCATTTTATGAGCATGGGGAAGCAAGGGGGGCTTGCCGAGCAGCAGGGACAACTGTGTTCCGTCTCCCTACTACCCAGCTGTGACTGCTTTGCTGCTGGCTTCAAAATGCCAGGAGAAGCCTCTCTGCCCCCAGGCTGGCACAGCCACAGCTGGCAATGGATCACAGAGGCAGCTTCATGGGACAGCCTTTGAAAAGCCGCCCAGAGTGAGCAGCCTCCTCACTGCTGTATCCTTTGCTCCCAGCCCACGCAGCTGGCTCCCCGTTGCTCCCCAGATCAGCAGGTCGGTCTGCTTATGGCAGCTGCTTCTCCTGTTGCAGGGGGTCCCACTGGCCTTCTGGGGGAAGCTGCTGCCAGCAGCACAGTGGATCAGTGATGGTGAACAGCAAGATGAAGGCTGGCATTTCCAGCAGCCTTGTTATGCTGGAAGAGCAAAGTGTTTTGCATTTTTTCTCCACATATCTGTATCTTCATGGCTGGTTCAGGCCGTTTCATGCAGACCATGAATGCTTAGCACAGCCCTGTAGCGTCTCTTTTCCTTTGGGCACTCATTCTCATGCTCTCGGTATTTCCAAGAAGGGTATTTCTTACTTCTTTTCCTTTTTTTTTTTTCATTCCTGCATTAACCATTTTCTGCATCTCCAAGAATACAGATGAGGCACTGAGCCTTTATTAACTGCAACCTGTCAGTTTTCTGGGATCCATCTTGCTGAAACCAGTGATCATTACCCTGAATTTCCAAGCACCAAGCCGAAACCAAACCCAAAGCAAAGGCCTGCTGCTTCTCTTGCAACTGTCCCCCTCAACACACCCAACCACTGCCGTTTGTGAGGTGGCAGTGACATTCTGCACCCCAGCAGCCCTTGCTCCTCTCCAGCCAGCCTCCTACCCTGCTGTTCAATAGCCCTGAAGGCAGCTCTGCTTCTCTGCTGAGCCCTCTCCTCAGCCAACCCCTCATTTCGCTCTCAGTTTTCATTCACCCAGGACTTCTTGTTGAAATTAAGGTTTCTTTCAGCTGCACTTGGGACTATTCCTCATTCTTAGCACATGGTCTCGCATCCATGAGGTGCAGTCCTTGTCAGTGGATACATTCCTCTCACACAAGCATCCATCTACGCATCCTTGCAGTTTCTCTGTGTCTAAGCCACTATTTCTGGAAAGCTGCTAAAATAGCCCATGATGAAGTCATCTTTGTTTTCCAGGACCAAAAAAAACCCCAAACCCCACCTCTGTTTGGGTGTTGACCTCTACACTGCCTGCCCAGTCCTGCCATGGGGTTTTCCTGCCAAGAGATTCTGCCCAGTCCCCCTGCCTTGCCAAGGTCACTGTCTGTTCCCATCCAGCAGCCACCTTCCCAACCTTCCTGCAGGGTCTGTCCCCTCACTTCTTCCCTGTGCTTTCCTGCTTGCCACTGGTTACCGTGCCTGTCTATCCCTCTGGAGACTCACCGCCAGGTCAAGAATCCAGTCAAGACGACTGGATGCCCCCAGCCCCATGGCTCACCATGATCCTCAAAGCCTGTGTTTCCCCCTTCCCCATGGCTCTCTGCTCCAGTGTGATCCACTGAGCCACCATCTTGCTCTCACCCTGCATCCCTTGTTCCATCATCGGGCTTTCACCAGCCCAAGGTACTATGGGAACAACCAGAGACAACCGTCCATCCTACATAACATGGGTCCTTTGCAGCACCAGCACCAGGAGCTCACCATGAGCTGGGCATGAGCATGGGGCCCCTTGGCCCTGGCTCTGGCATTGCCAAGCCAGCCATCCTTATGTGACACAATTAGCTGGCTGCTGTGGGTCATTACGGAATTGCTGGGCCCCATACTACGCAGACCTGGCCAAGCTGCTCCCTCTGGGCCCATCTGATTCCATCAGGCAGATCTTGCAACTGCATTGCCCCGAGCTCTGGATGACAGTTTGGTTGGAAAGCTCCCTGGCTCTCGCCTTCAACACTTGGGCATTGAAAAGCCCCTCTTGCCACTCTCGCTGTCACCACTTTCGGTTCTGCTCCTCCGGCAATCCTCCCTGTCCCATATAAACCATTCAGACATATTTTTAGCAGGCATTCTTTCTGAGCATGGTAGGCTTCTTCTTTTGCTGTGTTTATGAATAGCTCATTGCTTCCCCGGGGGCAGCTTCACATCCCCCTTCCACCCCAGCGGACTCTTGAGTGCAACCAGACATTGGTGCAAAGTGGCTCCAAGACATCCCCAGGGAAGGTGTGGGACTCACCGCTGGAGCCTGAGCAAACCCTCTACTGAGGATCAGGTCTCTGCATCACAGTGCAGGAATACACAAACCCCTCAGAAAACTGTTTTAAATGGGTGAAACAGTCCGTTTTTCCTCACCCTCAAGGAAGGGCTGCAGCAGTTGAGCTGCAAGTGTCCCCCCACTCCTTACCCTTCCTGCCAAACCTCATCCAAGAGCTGGCAGCCCATAAAGAAAATAAAATAAAATTAAAAAAAAAAAAATAGAAAGAAAAAAAAAGACACAAATCCTGTCCTAAGCGCCTGGTGGTGCTATCAGCAGGGAGACCTGAGACAGCTAATGAGAAGTGTCCAGCAACAAAAAACATACATATGCCTCACCTATTGCAGGCAGGAGGATCTGCCCTGCCTTCATGGACATCCAGTATCAGATGCCTTTGGTTTTGCCTTCAGAGTTACTCCTCCTTCTTTGAGTGTACACAGCCTGTGAGCCCAGGCTCTCCCCATCCTTCCCCAGCCATGACATCTTGGAGCACGAGAAGGCTACAGACAGCCTCTCTGGCAGCAGCCAAATTTCTGATGGGAAGGTCCCAGATTAGACCAGAGAGCACAGCAGGACACTTTCACCTCCTAGAGATGAGGTCTGCCTGTACCCTTCTGCCTGCAACGAGGGATTCCCAACATCACAAATTCACTTTCTAATTTTAAATCTGCAGCAAATTCCTTTCCTCTCCTCACTGGGTCTTTATCAGTTTTGCAGAGGACATATTTCTCCTGGGGGACAAAATTATGCTCAAACCATTTGATTGCTCCTCCAGCATTTGCAACTCTTTAGCATGAAGCACACTGGCCAAATACAGAATTCCTGCATATTTCCAAATCCAATGTAATTCTCAGTTTATCTTCACATTTCTGTCCCCATGTCCTTCCCAGGCAGTTTAAACAGCAGTGTGAACCCCATCTGGGTGTCCACAGCATGCCCCAGAGTGCTTAAGGTGGATGGAAGACCCACCTGCAGCATCTGCACAGCTTCACAGCACCCATTTTCACTTCACCTGCTGCCTGTGGGGTCAGAGCCACCTCCTCCAGGTCTCTCACTTCCTAAAAGCCTGGGGACAGCTCTTGCTGAAGGCAGATAGCAAGCCAGAAGGAATGCCTCCAGTGAGCAGAAGACAGTTCTCACCATGCCAGCCCAGATGCACTTCCAGGCCCAGGGATGCATGTTGGGGCAGGAGGCACAGCCCACTTTTGGTGCCACCTCACACATGTCCTCATTTTCTGAATCCTCATCACTCATAAGGTGCCAGAGGCTCACTGGCCATCCCACTCAAATGGGGACCATGCCCCAGTCTCACCCAAACTGTTAGGCTCATCTCCAAAGAACAAGCTCAAACCCCTCCAGCACAGTAGGAACCAAAAGGCACTGATTTTGAGATGTGGGTTTTTTTTGTCCTTTGGGTTTGGCTGGCTCAGAAAGGGTCTCTGTTGTGCCACAGTGAGGTCAGGGCACTGCTGAGTGGAGGGGATTTGGGTCATACCAATGGGCACCTTGAGGTAGCATCACTGTCTTGAGCACTCACATGGGAGCTGATGGTCCCACCAGCACCAGCAGCACACCCTGCTTGTCCCCATCCCCATCACACTTACCCGGGTGGCCAGGCTCTCCTTGCAGTGCAGGCTGATTCCACACTCGTCAGTGATCTCAGAGAGGTCTTCATCCTCAAACTCCTCGAGGCTGATGTCATGGGTGAGCCTGGAGGGAGTGGAGATGGCATGATCACCCACTGTGCAGGTGGCAGGCAAGAGGGCACAGGGCAGCAATGCTGCCTGCGGGCAGGGAGCAGCACTGTCCACTCCAGCAGAGACTCTCAACAGTCTTTACTGGGAAGGGGACTCCTTCCAGAGGGGATGGCTCTGTCCCCACTGAGTTTCCGGGCTTGGCATGGTCTACAGCTGTGGGGAGGCAGGAGGACTGTGCCTAACCAAAGGCAGCAAAGATGTGCAAGTTAGGAGAGTATGCAACAGACATCACAGACAGCCCTATCCCAGAAGGTTTGGCTCCCACCATCACAGGGAGCCTCTGTCTCAGCTTGGCACAGGAACCCAGTGGAGCAAAGGCCTGGGTTACAGGGAGGGGAAAGGATAGAGGTCCTGGCAGGGCACAGCTGCATGTGGACCCACTGGGTGACCACATCAAGACCCACAGACCTTGCAAGCACCACAGACCCACCAACCATGGCATGACTAGCCCCCATGCTGTGACTGGGAGGGATGTCCAAGTCCAGCTGCCTGAAGAATCAAACCCCAGGGTGACTGCAGGCACCTCTGGTCATCTGCATGGCCTCAGAGGTCCCTTAGGACTGTTAGACCCATAGGCTCGTACATCCCTTCTGAAAGTTTACAGAGATATCCTTTTAGTGGCTGGAAATGTGATGATGAGCGGGCTCCTCACAGACTTGCTTGTGTCCCTGGAGGGATGGTGAGGCACTCTTGGCTTCTGTGCATTGAAACATTTCTCCGTGGTGATACCACAATGTTCCTCTTGCTTGTTCATTACCACAGGGGTAAATAACAGCCCAGCTTGAAACTCCTCTGCCAACAAACTCAGCCCCCCGAGTTTTGTGTGGAGTGGCCACAGGCACTGCTTTCTGTGCCACTGTTCTCAGCTCCTTGGGCAGGAAGATGCTCTGGAAGCACATGCTGAGCCCATCACCCCTCTCTGTCTTGGCCCTCACTGGTGAGGAAGGAAGGAGAAGGGTATTTTTTTATCTGCAGAGCACCCCCCCCTCTCTTTAAGCATTGCTTGCACACCTTGGGGCTCCATCCCCTGAAGTGGCACCAAGCCGGTGCCATAGAGGAGTAATACCTCCCTTGTCCTGGCCCCCAGAGCAGGGAAGGAGAAGAAGTCTATAGGGGAGTCAGCATCTCCCCTCTGTGTTTCTGAAGACCCTGCTGGTGGTGGGCTCCTGGGTGAAGGTGTCCAGGAACTACTGTGCCCATGGGGGCAGCCCCAATGAGATGCATTAGGGTGGGGCAAGACACAGCTTTCAGCACAGGGTTGGGATGTCTGGACCCCACCCCCCCTTGCCCACCTCTTCCTGCTGTCTGCAGGAGGGAAGGAACACTGAGCAGAAGTCTCATGATGAGCCTTCAAAGCACAAATTGATTTCTTCTCGGGTTACTCGGGTCATCAGGGTGGGACATCACCAGCCGCTAATGCTTGGGGCCCCCACCCGCCACGGTATGGGAGTGCAGTGAGTGCTGCGGGGGCCAAGCGAGAGACATAATGTTGCTGGGGGGCTGGCAGGGGGTTCCCAGCTCTGTGGGAGCACATGGGGTTGGTGGCAATGCCCCCCACTCCGGGATGGGGACAGACAGCCCTGACCGCGTGTTTGGGGAGGGGGAGACGCTGTGCGGGTGTCCAGCACCAGCCCTGCCTACAGATGCTGGTGCCCAGCAGGATGCAGCCAGATGCCTTTGAGACTCCGGTGCCTGGATGCTAGGCAGCTCCCTGTGCTGCCGGGAAAACTTTGGGCTTGACTAAGTGCCAGGTTTGCTCCTGTCCTGTGGCAATCACTCATGGAGAAGGGTGATGTGCCCAGCAGCAAGGGGCTGCCCCTCATCCCCTGCACACCCGTGGGACCTTCCACCCGCTCCCCAAGGCCCATCTGGTCCCCTACCATTTCTCCCACTGATCTTCCAGCCAGCTCTGCTCCTCGTTGCTCGACTCCATTTTCAAGGGCAGCTGCATTGAAGAGGACCCCCCTTCCCTGGGGGAAACGCCCCCACCCCAAAAAAGACCCGCAGGCCCAGGGCAAGGAGTGAGAGAGATGACAGCCAAGCCCCGGGCGCCCGCTGCCCCGTCGCAGTCTGTGGCTGCCGGCTCTGCTCTGTCTCCTCACTGCGCAACCTGGGGAAGCTCATTAAAAATAGATGGAATCAGCTGTCCTGGAGGGGAAAAAAAAATATATAAAAAAAAATAACCTCCCCAGCTGAGCCAGTGCCAAGTCCCTGCCCTCTGCTGGGGATGCTGACTGCCTCTGCTTGCCAGCCAGCCAGCCTGGCTCCTGGTCCTGCTCCAGAACTTGCTCCCCAGCACCCGCAGCAGGCACAGGGGATCTGCTTACCCTGGCACAGACACCCGCGCCACCTGGCATCCTCCTCCTGCCTTTGCAACATCACTTGGCTGAGCCAGGAACGAGGGCCTCTGCCCTTCTCTGCCCCACTGCAGAGATGGGATCCCTTCCTGTGTGAGAAGGGGGTATTTGTCTGGCTTCTTGAGCAGCCTGCTCAACAAAGTGAAGGCTGGAGTGTGTTCAGCACAGCGAGACTAGCACCATGGCATTCCCTGAGTAGAGGGAAGCAAGTGGATCACCTTCACCAAGGCTTGAGCCCAGCCAGGGCAGAGCAGTGCTGGGAGCAGTGCCCCTTCTCCATGTGCCCCCACTTAATCCCCAGCCCTGCTCCTGCATCAGCCAGAGCCATCCCTGAGATTCCCCACTTCTAACCCCTGCTAAGGTCCAGAAAAATACCTGATGAGCTGCTCCACCAGTTCCCAGCTGCTGAAGGAAACAGGGTTCTTTCCCAGGAGGGGCTGCCGGGTGTTGCCGACAAACCATTGCCACAGTAGCCTCTGACAATCCTCTATCACACATACACCTCTCAAACACACTTTCCACCCACCAGCATGTCTGAGATCTCTCGTGCTCTCTCTCCACAGGGACCCACCATGAGTCTCTGCAGAGCCCTTCATCCATCTCCCTATAGGGATGGAACAAAAGCAGCTCTGGGAAAGAGGCACCCACCCCAATTTCGAGATGGGGACAGGGCATTCCCATCCCACCAGCTGCTCTGGCACCCACTGGGGTCACAACCCACCGCTGCCCATCACAGCACTGCCCTCCTGCCCCTCACTGGCACTCACCCCTGGGGCTTTCCTTGGCTCCTCAGCCTAGGGGCTGCAAGTGATGGGTGCACCTCCCACCAGCCTGACTAACACTGCCAGCTGCTTGAGAGCCAGCTTTGTTATGGTGAGGTTAAGGTGGGTGATGTTCACAGAAGTCCAACTCACTGGGTGGCCTGGAGCACTCTGCTGAGCTAACCTGTTGCTGGCTTTCACCACACCAGTGCCCGTGACACTAGCAAACGTCACTTCTGATATTGTGCTCATTGTCTCTCAGATAACGGTATCCAAGGCTCCATCTTCCCTTATCAGCTCTGCCTGAAGGCACCTCGTTTGCTTGAAAACTCCTCACTTAATGCACTGAATAAAGAAATCCCAATCTCTGTATTATTCCTGCCCTTTTCTCCTCTCACATAGATGCTCCAGGACTTCCTAGGAGAGATGAGGAAGGCTCTCCTTTATCCCCCCCTGCATCCTGTGCTGGAAACACCCTGGCATTTCTCTCTTGCTTTTCAAAGAGACCAAAAATATCAAAATGAAACAGCTCTGACTCCCCTCAGCTCCACCCTTGGCAGTAAAAGTCTGAGTGGGACCTACACGGATATTTTCTCCAGCTTCTCTTGCCAGCAGGCCGTTAGGGTGGGCAAGCCTGCAGGCTGCAGAGGTTATGGGTGCTCTCCTGAAGGACATGCCCAGAAGCACCTGGAGGCTGGCAGTTCTGCTGAATACATGAGAACTGATAAATTCAAGACAACTGGGAACTGAGAGTGAGGGAGCACACGTGAGTGGAGGCAGACGGTACCTGCCCATAGAAGAGGCAGCTTGATCACAGTCCTAATAACAGCCTCATAACCCAGCCTGCCCGCTGTGCCTCTCTCCCTGCTGGGGGGATGAAGGGGATGTACAGCATCACCTCCCCATCCCACTGCCACTATGCAGGATTTCCCACACAGGGACTTGGCCAGGGCAACATGGCATGATGGAGCTGGGCACTCCAACAAACCTGGCTGCCTGGGCTGTACTCCGATACTCTGCTCCCAGGCAGCACTGTGTAGATGTCCTGTAACCAGCATCAGTGGGAAAAATAATTCCATCCCACAACTGGCTGGCCTTGGGTTTTGTTTCCATCACAAGAGCCACAGAGACTATTTTATTTTAACAGAGTAGAAGGTACCTCTCTCTCCATCAAAAGAAGACAACCCTTTTGTGTCCCCTCACAAGAAGACAGGTAGCCCCACTCCAACACACAGCTCATCTCCTCCAAACATGCTCTTCCAACAGCTCCAGATGAGCACAGCAGACACAAAATAACCTACAGTGCTAGGACTGATTTTTGCCTCAGCCTAATGGTGCTTTTTTTAACTCTCCAAGGAGATGGAGGGGTTTCCTTCCTTTGGAGAACTCCTCCCATCCCAAGGTATTGGCAATGGGATGGGAAAGGGCTGTGATTTCCCACAGGCCTCCTGGTGGGGCAGGGTAGTTCCCCCTCTCTCCTGACCCATGCAAGTAACTCCCTAAGGGTTTCCTTCCCTATGAGCTCTCCGGCCCCAGCAGCGAGGTGGATACTCTGCTTTTATTAGAGAAGCCAAAAGAAGATAGAGAAGATCAGTGGCTGACCTCCCCCAGGTCCCAGGTACCTCAGAGCCTCCCTCCTGGGGGCAGTGGGGCAGGCAGTGTGGTGAGCGCTGCAGGGCCCTGCAACCAGCAGCATCCCAGTTGTGCCAGCCCTCTCCGTCCTACTTATATTGGGCAGAGGCACCCTCAGCCCCAGACAGGCTACAGAGAGACATCTCACAGCAAAGCTTGGCCTGGAGCACTGGCAAAGCTTCTTAGCAGGGTGAGGAGCTGCAACACAGTGTTCCAGAGAAAGATGCTAAGGAGCCCAGGGAGGCATAGACCCCACCACAAGGCTTTGGGAGGCTTAACAACAACAGGGAGGCTGGATGAGAACCTTTTTTACTGCTGTGTCCTAAAACACTGCTGTTCTTGTCATGGTGAGCAGCTACCTCTGGAGGTTCTTCTGACTATAGGAGAGCTCACCTCACCATCCTTCTCGCAGCTTTTCTCAAACACCAAACCATAACCAGCTATTATGACCTACCAGATCTCTATCCCTGGCCTCTTCAGAACTTCAGACCCCAGCCCACTGGGCCATTTGCTGTCCAGGACCAAGTCCTCTCTTGACTCAAGCCAACCAATCTGCTAACACTTCTGCTGCTGTGTCACCACTGAGGGAACTGAAAGAGCAGGTAAAAATGAGGAAAGAAAAGACGAAACACCTCATCCTGCAGGCAGAAAACCAGGGCAGAGGGACAAGCTCACCCATGACCTCACAGTCAGCTTCAGGCTGAGCCTTCACCCTGAGCCATGCTCATTGTTGTTGGTTCCAGCTCAGCTGCAGGGGATGGCTCCTCACTGAGCCCCCATATCAGGGACTGGCACAACCCAGGCTGTACCATGTAACCCAGCTCGCAAACATTTCTCAAGCGCAACTCCCTCCTCACACACCCCTCCCTGCCACAGTGTTGCATCTGGTCTGTCAGACCCTGCCCCAGGCTCAGAGACATCACCAGCATCTCCTTCCACTTCAAGGCTCCCACGCTGAGCTTGGCACCCAGGGAAGATCTCGCCCTCTGGCCTCAACTCTCCAGCTTTTGATGTGACTCTCTGGCCTCCCCCATGGAGACTGGTTCTTCCCTGGGGCAGGCTACCATCCTGCTGGGTTCCTTTTCCAAAGGTCTGAGGCACAGCAACAAGCAGCACCTCTTTTGCTCTCCTGGAGCAACACTGTTTGCTGGGGAGAGGGACGATGCCCAGAGGACAGCTGCTGTATCCAGGATAGTGCCAGGTGACAAGCCCGACCCTCTCACAGAACTGGAGCTGCTCAGCAGCTCAGTCACTGGTCCCCAGCTTGGTGGCCAAGCCCCTTCTCCACAGTGGACATTTCTAGAGACAGCATTTAATCACTCGATTTGCAGGGTTTACCCAGCCATGTTGCAACAGCTCCCAGCAGCTCTCACAGGCAGCACTGCAATAGGAGGTGGCTGCTGAAGCCTGGACCCAGCAAAGGGGCTCTGGGAGCAGAGGAGCCCTTCAGGGTAAATAGCTTTAATGCCACCATAGCTTGACCACACCTGCTTGCTTCATTGCAGGGACCCACTGGTCCCCAAACTTCAGGGACTGGGGCCTGCCAGAGGTAGGCATGAGCTTAGCCATGGCCCCAGGCATGGACCAGCCCCTCCATTCCCTCCTTAAAATCTCACCACACACAGCAGCCAGTCCTGATTCCCACTTCTCAGCCAGCTCCCCTGCAGCACCCCTAGGTGCCAGAGGCAAGCAGAGAGCAATGGCTGATGATGGCATGGCCACCAGAAGCAGTGAGCCTCCCCTGACTGGCAAGTGAGCAACATCAGGCACTGCACCTGTAAAGGCAGTGGCAGAGCTCCCTTACCCACCCAGCACATCCCAGTCCCGCAGCTGTCCTCGGGAGGCATCAGAGACTCCAAAGCCCCTGTCCATCCCTGGCTTGGCCCATGCCATCAGAAGTCCCCATGAGCAGCTTCGTTGGGTTTCAAAGGAGAGACAGCCCCCTGCATCCCAGATCGATGGGAGCACTTGGTAGCTCCGGGAGGATCAATTCTGACGCTCTCCCACTGGCTCACTTGGGGTTCCTGTTTCACAGGGGTGGGAAGGATGCAGGAGCACCTGGGATTTCTAGGAAAGGGCTAGAAAAAGGTTTTCCTGGGGGTGGAGAAAGATGAAGCTTTTTTTTTTTTTCTTGAGGAAGAGGTGTTTGAAGAAGAGATAAGACAGGTAAGGGGGCCAAAAGGGTTGGAGGGGGACATGAAAGCAAGCAGGGGGGTCGGGGGAGAGCTGCCAATGCATATG